>VZRN01002709.1:239759-327351 GCA_013397935.1 Dasyornis broadbenti | reverse complement strand
TGGGGGGTTTTTTGTGGTTTTGGGTTTCATTTTTTTGTTAGAAACTTCCCTATGACATCTAAATATACAGTATAAACTATTCTAAGCACCTGTCCTTAATAAAAAAAAACCCCACCTGCTTTACACTCTGAACACAAACTCCCTTTTTGCTTGAGTTCAGTAAAGCAGAAGAGTATCAAGGACAGCCATCAATTTCAAACATAGCCCTCTTGACTGTGGAATGCCTTACTACCTGACTTGGAGCTTTACTGAGGAGCAGATCAGGACTCTGCTCTCCCTAAAGCAGGCAATCTTCAGAATCTGGCCCACTCATGCATAGCTGGAATATGAATTCACTACTTCTCCTGCCTCATTTTGCTATTTACTCTCACATCCTGAGAAGGCCTGAAATAGGCATTTGGCATTTCAAAATGCTTTTGTTTTTAACAAGAAACAGCAGCAAATTAAACAAATGTTACTTCCAGCTAATAAAGATCCTAATTTTCTTTAGCTTCAGAATATTGATGGTCACCTGGACTCAAGACTCATTTTAAGAGTAATTATGAGAATTTGCTATAGGTATGTAATTTGCTATTCTTGCTAGAAGAGTTTACACAAACAAATTTCAAAGCTTGACTGGAGAACTGGTCAGCATATAATTCTGGTCAATTATTTGCCATGCTAGAAGTGCATCAGGATAATGACACAGGGAGGGATTGTAAGGCAATATTGTTCCCCAGAAGCCTTTGTCTAACAAGGTAATTTATGACCCGTTCTGGAATCTAGTCCTTACAAAACCATAAATTCACACTTGTATTCAACTTCAAAGGGACCATTATCAGTAAAGGTGGCAGAAGGCATCAGACTGCTGCAAGCTAGATTAAACAGATAAGTGAGACTTTCATGGTTTTCTCCTCTAGGTCTGCTTGCAGGACAAAAGTACCTAAAGGTGCAGCTGCCCCTCGGCATTTGGCCCTGTTATTTGCAAAGTTCACCACTGAATGTGCTACTTCCCTTTTACAAGGTGAGGAAAACCTTACTCACTCAAGTGCAAAAACTCACAGCACTAGCAGAGCTTTGAAAGCTCTTTCAAGAGCCTGTCAACACTCACCTGGGAGCTGGTGCTTTCCTATGAAAACAATGACATGTAAAACAAAAACAAAGAACAACAAAAACCCCAAGAACCAGCATTTTGCATCCAGAATGAAAATAAAATGAAGGCCCTGCAGCGCAGCAAGGTTTAACTGATGTGTGTGTCCACAGCTGGAAAACTTGCCGGGGGTCTGGCAGTGGGCCCTCTCTGTTGCACTGGGTGAGCAGTACGTGCATTTGTATTGGTGCTCCCAAGTTGGGCTGAACCCCTTCCCTGAAGGTGGGAGATCAGGGTCTCTGGGAGGAGTGCTGCATGCAAAAAAAAAGGGCCAGATTTATACTCACTGCCTTTCAAACAAAAGCCTGCCAATTTTGAGACAGTCATTCTTGTCACGCTGGAAATTCACAGCCCCATATGTTTGAAAACAATACTTGAATAATCCCATTTTACCGGAGCAACAAAAGGGTGATACGGAAAGCAGGCAGCTGTCCCAGGTGATTAACTGTGCTGGGTGCCACCAATGTACCTGATTAGCCACACAGAGAGCATGGGTTAATCGGGAGCTGTTGACAGAGAGCAGCACCTTAGAAACACTCCCTTGCTGACAGTGAAAACTCCCACCTACCCTTCTATCTCCTCTGAAGAGATTAATTGGTTAATGTTTACACAGTGTTATGAAGATCTAAAGAGCCAAGTGTGAGGATGGGTGCTGACCAGAATCACTTCTAATTGATGTGCTGGAAGTGAACATGGCATTGCTATGGAAAGGTGTGAGGGGACAGAACAAATGGCCCTTTTCTGGCCCAGCTCTCCAGCAATGACAGTGCTCTCCTGCAGAGGACCTGGGACAGGGAACAGAAGCTGGGCAGTGCAGCCAATAGAGGAGGTGAAGCACAGCACAAAGGGAGGGATTCAACTGAGTGCTGCCAGCCCAGAGAATGCAAACTAACCCAGGCAGGGGACTGCAGGTACTCTCCTGCTGAGGCCATTAATCTGCTGTGTTTTACAATCCAGGTTCATGCAGAACTGTCTTCTGATTGAAATTCAGCCCTCTCTGGGATGAGGCTGACGGAGTTGCGCTCATTTAAGTTTTCTGTGCTGAAAAAAATTCAGGCTATTAATTTTGTATCCCTGGCAGATAAAAGGGCCTAGCAAAAATATTATATTTAATAATACTATTGATGGATCACACCTAAGTTCTAGATGACAGTTCAGTACAAGCAGCATTAGCTAAGCTCTGTGGTCTAGAAACAAGCCCTTAACCCTATTACTGTCTATGCTCTAATTTGGGCGTTTTAGTTGAAGTTATTAAGACATCAGTGGCAGAATTAGCTGATGTCCTTCAGATGTTTCATGGTCTGGTGTCCATGTTTAGCCCCAGCCAGCTGCCCAGCCCCACACAGCCACTCACTCCCTACCAGCTGGACAGGGGAGAGAATCAGAACGGGAAAAGGTGGAAAACTCATGGGTGGACATGAAGAATTAATAGGGAAAACAAAAGCCATGACGAAAGCAAAAGCCATGCAGAAGTAAAGCAAGACAAGGAGTTAATTCACTGCTTCCCATGGCTGGGCAGGTGCTCAGCCATCCCCAGAAGAGCAGGGCCCCATTGCAGGTAAGGGTGACTTGGGAAGACAAACACCATAACACCATCACTCCAAATGTGTCCTCCTCCTCCTCCTCCACTGTTGCCCCAGATAAAATGCTGTCTTTAAGTGTTCAAAGTTTTCTGCAAAAGCATGATAGCACTGATGTTTGATATGATTACTGAACAAAAAGAGAATTTGAAAAATATGCACATACAAGACCCGGTCCTGTCCACAGCTGATCACCAGTCTGTGTGTCTGTGGTTACTCTCTTTCCTAACTCAGTAACACATTTCCCACTTCATAATTCACTAAATAAAGAAAAAGCAGTTGTACTTTAAGTTAGGCAAAAAACTACTAGCACTAGAGAAAATATGAAATGTTGCATAGCTGAGAATGATGTTGAGTACAAGTATTACAGCAATAAATAGTATTCCCTGCATCACAAATAATGGCTAACTTTGGTTTCCCTCCATGAATTTGATCTGTTTCTAAACATACACCATTCAGGAGGAAATGCTGCTGTTCTCAGCAGTACCCAAGAAGTTTTAATACTTCCACAATAGCCAGTCTAAGCAAGACATAGTGATTCTTTAATTAATTCTTTGATTCTTTAATTTCTAGCAAAAATCCTTGATTCATGAATCTAGGAATTGATTAGTATTTAACTGGGGGAAAAAACCCACAATCCAAAAACCAAAGAAGAAAATAAAGGAAAGCCCAACCCAACTAAGCCAAGACCATGAACACAGTGACATCCTCAGGATAAGGAATGTTTTCTGTCCCATCTGCCCGTGTGCCTCACACTGCTCTTTCTTGAAAGGCAAAGTCCCCACCTGAGCCAACACTGACGCAGTGGGACACCCCCACACTCAAAGCAAAGAATGGGCAGAGACAACTGCAACAGCAGTGCTGGCTCTGCCTTGGCAACTCCGCTGCAACCCTGCTCTTCCTTTCTTTCCCTCCACTTTGCCTGTCCCAGAACCCCAAGCAGCAGAATAAACTTTATCACTCAGCCTTAACAGTAGCAAATCTTGTTATGTACTCTCAGTTTGCACCCCAGCAATACAGAATGCAGACTATGGATCACAAAAAATAGGCTATTAGGTAATCATTTTATATAATCATCAAATCTTAGAAAACCTCAGTGACAATTGAATTTGCATATCATACCACAAGCCACGTGGTCTTTGCTTTTCTGACAGTAATTAGTTAACCTGATGTTGTCTTTCGCAGTTCAATACCCAGATGTGTTGTTAAAAATGGATACAGGTTAGCATCTTTAACTACACAACCCAAAACTATGCAGCAGTTTGCTCTTGTTTGCATCAAAAAGTTTACCATTAAAAATGATTCTATGACAGACATTACCAGGGGAGCGAAAGGGGAAAGACAGTCAAATGCCTTGAGGTTGTGGACTTCTGAGCATACAAAGCAGGGAAAAAAGAAAAACAACAAAATCCCCCACCACCCTGAAAAACTCCCAAACTATGAGTTCTAAATACAAACAACCAGCATTCAAGTGGAATTAGCAAGGAAAACCCCAATCCTGAGCAGCATTGCTCTCCTGACAGGAGTAAGGAATCAGAACTGCAGTTAAGTTTGTTTCTCATGGTTAAAGAGAAAGAAGCTTGTCCTTTCCCTGGGAGCAGCTGGGAGCTGATCCCCACTACCACCCACAGAACCCCGTTAATAGGCCAACACATCCACGCTCCCACAGCTTCTCTGTCAGCTTATCCAGCACAGAGACTGCACTTGCAGTGCCACAAATCACCAGCTAAAACAGTTCTGCCTCTTCAAAGGGGAAGGAAGGAGATTTGGGGGGTGATGTGTGTTTTTGTGTGTGTGTGTTGGGTGTTTAAACAAGAGGGAGAGACGCTCAAAGTGATTTACAACCCCACTTTGAGAATAAGCCAGACCTGGGCAAAGTAATTTTTTTTGCACCTGGACCATTATGAGGCAAAAAGGATGATCTCTCAAGGAGTAAAAGACATTTAAATGTACAAATCAAAGACCAGGATGATTCAATCTTTCCTAGGATCAGCCTGGCTTAAAGAAAAAAAATTCTGGGAAAAATATACATCTCTCTCTTCCACAGAGTAAAAGGGAAAGGAGATTAGGAAACAAGAGGTCTTGAGTATTCAAAGTGCTAATTCAGAACTTCTCTCTCTAAAGCACTCATGAAACATTTTAATTGTCTGACTTTGCATTCAAAAACCTTGTTTGCAACTCTTAATTGCAGACAGCTTTGAACAAATAATTGAAATGCATGACTTGTGGGGCCTGCTTAAACAATTATAATGTGCTTTGCCAATAGGTACTTTGTCCCATTCTCCTTCCCCCACCTTTTTCGTAATGAAAATGAGCTAACGTGATATTTGGAGCAAAGTTAAAACCTTGCTAATTTGCAGCACTGAGATCTGGGATTGTGACAGTGGTCGTACCTGTACAACTGCTTATATCAGCAAAAAATACACTAATAGTTCAACTGAATGCAAAAAAGACCTTTTCATTTTCTGCTGAGAACAACCCACTGGGAGATTCTTTTCTAAATACAAATCCTTCACGTCTCTGTTAGTTTTGCATTTCCTAAGATTTATGTAGTTATTTTCCTGAAAATTCCCTTTGTATGATTTAGGCAGAGCCTCTCATAAATATAAATAATCTTTCCAAGTAGAGTTTGAAAAACAAGTTGAATAAAACCATATCCTTCTCAGAAGACACAAATTATTTTGGTATGGTGTAGTCAAAACTTTTCTAGGCAACTTATTGTGCTCTTCAAATTGTAATAAACTGCAAAATCGAGAGCATTTTACCCTTATCCAGAAAAGAGACATTGGCTCATGCCTAACCCTGAAGGTAAAAGTGCCCTTGCAAGAAAAGTGAACTTGGTTCAGGTCAGTTTATTCAAAGTCCTAACTTCAGCTGGTCTCCTTTTACCCAGATCTGCTTTCACTCTGTTGGAAAGGCTCTTACTGCTGGTATCCAGGTGTGGGATATGATTCCTGTATTGATGTCTGGTGTTTAATCCAACTCCGGGGATGATTCAAGCATCTTTCAAACACCATCTTACCTCAGACACTTGGTGCTGGGTGCAGACAGGACAGAGGTTCTAAAGCAGTTCTTAGAATTCTATTTGCACTTCAGTCTGTTGCGTTGTTGATGCGCTGCTAATGGGTGCTGGGTAACTCACTCAGCACTCAGTATTAGTGCATTGGCCAAAACCAGGACTGCCGTGTTTCAAGGAGGGAGGAGAGCAACTGATGACGCTCTCACTCCCTGTTAACCCAATTTCCCCACTACATTTAGACTCTCAGCTGGGCACAGGCAGCTTGGACGCCTGATAATCACAGTCAGCCTCCTCCATCTCCAGCACAGGACGCGGCCTTGAGAAAACAGATCTGCAAACTCAAGGATTTAAGTTAAGAACATAAAATCTAATGTAATGGAGAAAGAAAACTGTAACTGTAAATCAAATTTAACCAAGATCTAAAATATAATCATATTAGGCTACTAAGAGCTGTTTTAGATGAACTCTAGAAGCTGGAAAAGCTGCAAGAATTTTAAACAATACAGAGATGTGGCATGCAACCATCAGCCACTACAAGGTAAAGACCTTCTGTTGCTATTGCTCCTGGCTAACATGCTAAGAAAACAGGAAAGGGGTTTCTCTAGGCCCATTTTGTATTTCATGCTTTAAAATCCACTGTGCAAGATGATGACTATCTTTTGTTTTCCCAGTGGTACTAAAAAGCAGGAAAAGGATTCAGAGCCCTGCAGGATTAGACCAATAGTAGTTTTGCAAGTAAACTTCACTGAGTCTTTAGAAATGTAAGCAAGCTAGTTTGGGTTTTATTCCCAGATCCACATCCCAGTTTAAATCATTACCTTCTGAATATATGAACCAACCCCGAGCATAGGAAGCACAGGTATAACTTCCTTCATAGGAGTAAAAATATCGCATATATGCATTAGCAAAATTTAAGCCCAAGTTTATAAATCACCATGCAAGTTTATGGGGCCACATAACAGTTTTGTGATAATTATAATAAATGCAAGCTCTGGCAGGAGTTTAATAACTCATTCTGAAAATGCTTCCCATGTTCACTACCCATTTCATTGGCTACTCCCATCAATAACCCCACTAACATAAAAACAAGGTCAGCCAAGCAACCGAAAGACTGAAAAAGAATGCCGAGAAGATCAGATTCTTACAAGCACACCAGGCCTGATAATTCAGTTTTAGAGCACAGATGATGACAAAACCAGAAAGTGGCACAACTGGAAAGCAGTATGTGCCTGTCCCTGTGGCATTTCGTGTGTGGTTCAGTCAGCCAAAGTGGGGCACACCATCAACAAAGCAGCAATCATCCCCCTTCCAGTAAGTTCTGTAATGGCATCATTTCCATAACAAACTCATCCTCCACTAGCATGGGATCTGGATGTTTGTGTTCTCTCTCCGTACACAGCCAGCTCTCAGAGCCTGCTCCATGCATGTGCCCCTCTGCAGCAAGCCATCAGAAACATTTTCACAGAATTTTGCCGTTAGTCAAGAGGCAAAGGACTGTGGTTATCCCATTCAGAGTTCTATTGTGATGTGAGCAGCATCACTCAGCAAAAGCTGCCACTCAGAAAAGGAAATTAAGATTTAACAGACACTTTTTGGGAGAGCCTGGGTGGTGTAAGTCTATTGAGATAAATAGGAAATGCTAACAGAGGCCTTATCTCCGTGTACTCAGTAAGGGAGTCTTGCTGGTTTTACTCTCTGTATTTTAGTACATTGCATTCAGGTTGTGTTTCAGCATGGACACCCTAAAATGGGAATTCCTCTGTCCCAGGACAGCAGGACAGCCACACATACTAAGGTATCAGAAAATGCATTTCCATGGTAGGAGAAAAGCTCACCCAAGTGAACTGGGCAAGTAAAGGATTATATTACAGAGCTGTGATAGAAAACCATGGTGTGGTACTGTATATTTTGTGAGAAGAATTGTGGCAATAATTGGTACTCTCAAACGCTCTTCCAAGGTCACTCCCTGATCCCAAGAATCAAGCACACTTGAGGGAATTCCTGCTGACACCTAGCGCTCTGCATTCGGAAAGAACAAGCTGTAAAATCCCATGAACAGACAAGAAATTTTTCACTTAATAAAAGCATTGTTTAAACATTAAACTGGTTAAATATATTAAGGTGAAAGCCCAAAGAAATTTACCATATGAATTGCTTGGTACAGGCCCAAATTTTGAGAATTGTTCAGCAGACAATTTCCCATGAAATTACCCCAACTGCACACGGGTAATTTAGTCTCACGGTTATGTCTGTGTATGCAGCTTCGAGCAGTCGGGCTTCCTGCTTCCTTTTCACTTCCTCCAAGCACTGATAAAGCACCTGTACCAAAGTTCAGGAGCATAACAAGTGAAAGAGGGGACCACACCTGGGCAGACTTTATTGGCTTCTTTTCTGGAGGTAAAAATAAACAGAACACCCCTGAGAGGTGAGGAAGAAGAAAGAGACAGAATTGTATCCTGCAGCTGCTCAGTGACGCAGAGTCCCTGGCTGAGCTCAGAAGACGGGAACACCAGAGCCAATAAGCACTGGAAAAGCTCTCTGCTCCAGTAGGATGCATCCTCCATGCACATTCTGCAGCCTTATTTATGTAACTCAGTGTAACCACCTCAGTGGAAATCATTTGCCTGTCACAAATGCAAGCCACTGCTCTCAGCAAGGCTTTTCTCCCAGGTGATGAGTTGAGCCACCACTGCATTCAAACCATTTTTCAGTAGGATTAGCTTGACTTAGGTTCAATAAATGTAGAACAAAATTAGTTATTCCAAGAGAATCTGCATTGCTAATAAACCAACCACTTCACTGATCTCTAATTACAATAAGACTCAAGAGCCTTTCTTTTGATTTGTAAGGTGCACATCGACAATACTTTTCTGTGCAAATATTTCACTTATATTTTGTGTTTTATCTAGTATTCCAGCTACCTAGTAGCCAAAATAGCTCCTCTGAGAAACGTCTGAAACCCTGAAAAGCTAGTAATTATAAATGAGAAAAAAGAAGTATTTTTACCTAAAATAAATACAAAATATTGGAAGATTTATAAGGTCACCCAATATCTTAGAAGAAGAAGAAATAATATAAAACTTGTTCTATTTAAGAATTTAAACGAATTTCTCTGTCTAGTGACATTTTCCATGTTCCACCAAAGCAATTTTAGATGGTGAAAAAAACATAGATATCTTTAGAGCAAGATGTTTCAGCTAGAAATTTTCAGGAAGAAAAGTGGGATGAGTTCACCCTGAGATTCATATTGCTGAGCAGCGAATTTCAACAGGACCAGTTATGTTACTGATTTATTTTGTTTATCTCCAACCAACGAGAAAAATTTGTATATTGATTTGGATTTGGGCATGTAGTAGGACACAACGTATTCATGCCAAAGCTGTTTTCTTAAAGAATTTTATGTATGCAGCTGAGAAAAAAAGCCCTGCTGTACCCTGCAAAACTACACTAACAGAGCAGAGAAGAGAAGAAGGATGGCAAGTGCAAGAAGAAAGCAAACACTGGACAGCTGACTGGCCTAATTGCCAGCTTTCTATCCCATTCATGCATGCTATGGTTGTTTCAAAATGGCATGAATTGACAGTGCTCTTTTAAATTTCTCAGGAAAAAAAAAAAAAAAAGGTTTGAAATGAAAATGCCAACATTTATTACAGCTCAGGTGCCTGAAGCAAGAGAATTATTGCTGAGGTGTTTAAGTGGCGTGTGATTTTCTGTTTTATTTTCATAGAGAAGCATGATTTTTGAAGTAACTGCTGCAATTGATGTGCAAATTTTGACACATTTTGTATGACAAGTGACTAGCCCAGTGGTAGCTCTGCAGATCAATAATAGCACATCTCACTTACCTGACTAGTGGGTGTTTGGAAGGAAAAGGGAAAGGTTTGCAATCATGCCCAGCAGCAAAATGATTCCCAGAGGCTTTTGCTCTCTACATTACTGAACACCTGAGCTGTTTTTATGGAACAAACTCAGACAGCATTGCCAATTCCCTGGTGTGAAAGGTTTGGATTCATAGAAGCAGAAGTCAGAAATATGTGGCTTCACTGATGTTAAAACATTCACAGATGACCTAATAGTTGACATATTCCAATGGGACATGAATTTCAATTTAATTTAATATGAAACCCAAAGTATATCAGGAAAGTTCCACCAGAATTCTCTGGAGATGTAAAGACACTCACCTCAAACTGATTTTTCAAAGAACTGGCTACTTCAAAACAAAGGAATAGGTACCTCAAGGCCCCTAGGGCTTCTCAGGAAATAAAGTGCTGAAAAAATACACCAGAAGAAAGTGCAGTAAGATACCCCAGTCTCTTGACACGAGTGGAAACAGCAAATAGTTCCTATTTCTAGAGAAGCTTCCTTGAGTATTGGAAGCTCAAAGAATGCTTGATACTTTGCATTGTACAGTTTCTAGTTTCTTACTCAGGTGCATCTTCCCCTAAAAGATCAAAGGGAATGTGGAAACTTTTAAAAAATTTTTAATGTAAAATATTTTATTTGCTTGGGGTTTTTTTTTTTTTTTTGTTATTGTTTTTTGGGGTTTTTTTTGTTGTTGTTGTTGTTTTTCCTCTCTGAAGGGAAGTAAAACTCTATGGAGATGCAATGGGCTTCCTATGTAAAATGCTAGGCAATTGTCTCTGCTAACATTTTTTAAACACAGAAATTTACTGATAAATCTTGGTATGCCTCAGTGAAAAATAGATATACATGACAAATGTAAAGCAGTTATGAAAAATACCACATCTAGTCTGATTGTTTTTCACAGAAATGTTCCCTTTCAAAATATAAGTTTAATAAAATTGAAGCATTTAAAATAAATATATTAATCTCAACAATACATTTTGTGAAACCCAATCTAATTATGTTGTTAAAATGAGAAATGGTACATGTGCCAGTGTATCAGCAGAATAAAATATTTCTTTCTTACTTAATCTTTTACCGCAATTTCATATCACTCACAAGAAGAAAAAAAGCAGGTGACTCAGGAGTGAAGCAGGTTTGAATAGGAGAGGTGACCTCTGCAAACCTCATCAAGTTTAGCAATGCCAAGTGCAAGGGCCTGTGCCCTGACAGGGCAGTCCCAAGCACAAACAGAGGCTGGATGGGGAATGGAGTGAGAGCAGCCCCCAGAAGGACTTGGGGGTGTTGGTGGACGAGAAGCTTGACTTGACCCAGCAGCGCCAAGAAATCAGCCGTGTCCTGGCCTGTATCCAAAGGAGTGTGGCCAGCAGGTCAAGGGAGGGCACTGTCCCCGTCTGCTCCATCCCCTTGTGACTGGCCCTTGTCAGACCCTACCTGCTGTGCTGCACCCAGCTCTGGGACACCCAGCGCAGCAAGGACAGGGACTTGGAGCCACTCTAGAGGAGGACACAAAGATAATCCAAGAGCTGGAGCAGCTCTGCTATGAAGACAGGGTGATAGAGCTGGGGCTGGTCAGCCTGGAGAAGAGAAGGCTCTGAGGAGACCTTAGAGCCCCTTCCAGTGCCTAAATGGGCTTCAAGAGAGGGGCCCAGAGAAGCTGTGTCTGCCCCATCCCTGGAAGTGTCTAAGGCCAGGTTGGATGGGGGTTGGATCAGTCTGGTCTAGTGGAAGGTGTCCCTGCCCATGGCAGGGGGCTTGGAATGAGATGATCTTTAAGGTTCCTTCCAACCCAAACCATTCTATGATTTTTAGGGAACTGCTGGCCAATGAGTGCTAAGTCATGAGAGGAACAATGTCCTGGTGCTGTAGCCAAGGTTATGGCACAAGAGCGATAAAAGGAGTCCACCGACTTCTGATCTCAGCAATACAGTGTTTATTAACTTCTTAGAGATGAAGAACACAAACACAGCTGAGTCACAGTTTTTAATTTACTCCTATAGCTCTGACACAATAGAGGCAGGAACAGAGCTGAGCTGAAGGACAACTGGAGGAACTTAAATGTTAGAAATCAAAATTTATTTGTCCCTAACTATAGTTCTATCCTACCTGGAAGCAGCACAGTAAATTCTCTTACCTTCCACTCAATAAAATGCTTTGTAGAAGAGTTTTATAACGTCACCTCCTAAGTCTGTTCATTTTTGTTGCTCCTGTCTCTTCAGCCTTTCTAGCAAAACCTTTCCATATAAATTTATTAGAAAACCATTTATAGTATTACCATCAATAATTCTTCCTGCAGCATTGTAAATATGCACAAAGGTTTACTAAACTGAGTAGGCATGTGCCTGCCCCAAGGGCCTGTGTTAGTTATTAAATTCTTTATACTTTTTACATTAATATACTTCAAAGCAAATTTTAAAAGGAATTACTAAGAAAGATCAAAATAAAAACAATGAAAAACAAACTACCAGGAATCACCTACTTACAGATCCTAAATAAGAATAAAAGAAGTTTGTTTTGACAATACTGCCCAAAAAATTCTTGATGTTCAAGGAGTATGTAAAGCATTAGATGACCTTCAGTTCAGTTAAAGCTTGTGGATATCAAAGTTCACAGCACCTGAAGCAAAATGTACAGTGCATTACAACTAAAACAAAGAGTTTCAAACTATTCACACAGAGAACTGGCCTCCAGTCCTTTCAGCATTGAAAAGAAAGAAAAAGAGTTTCTCAAATTTACTGTTATGAATAAGCCTGTCTTACCGCCCTGCAATTCTTTAGCTCCTTGTATGCAGGCAGGGCTCTGGGCCAGCACATGAAAAACAGCAGGGTGGCACATCCTTCATGCTCCTTCCTTTCAATTTACTATTTCACTTAAACACAAAGTCATGACAGTTGATGTGACAGCCTCGAAAACATGAGCCAAGAGCAAAAGTTGGTAAGATCTGCCAGCCTCTGGCAAAGCCTGACACATGGCTCTGAGAGGAGGAGCCTGCACTGACTCTTCCATGTGTACTTAATACAATTTCCTGTTTGATCAGCGTCCTTTAAACCCTTCCTCTGTGTGTGTCCATAAAATGCTGTGGTATCTTAATGTCGTTGAAACCAGCTACTTGGGTGTCTCTGCTTCTGAACTCCTCCCCAGCATTTACCACTCTGCATTACGTAGTTCTTCCTGAATCCTGCACCAATTTAATGTCATCCTTTCAGACATCTTTAACCTTAAATTTCTATTTAACAGGAGCACTCAGTACCTCACAGTTTCTCATGCTCTGTGGCTGTCAGCTCTAGCCAAAGCCCTGCCACCTAACCAAAGCTCACTGAAAATTCTAATGCCCCTTCAAAAAGAAAGAAAAATATGTGGCATGGCAGGGCTAGTAAAACCCTTAATGTCTACAAAGTAAGTTTTTCTCAAGTTTCTTTCTGAGATACAACAGACACATAAAACAAATTAGGAAAAAATTAAATTAGTAAGTAGCTATTTCTGTTCATTATCTCATCAAGACTGGGATGGAGATGGCAGAACCCCCAGCTTCCATCTCTCACACCAAGAGGCACCACAGCACCAGACAGAACATGCAGGGCTCATCTCTTGGCACACAGGGACAGCCTGTCCTGCACCTTTGAGATTTCCTTCTTGGGGAAGGAAATCAATACTAAATGGGATAGGAACTTACTCATTTGTTAGGTCAGAAAGCAGCAATGACTTCCAAGCTATGACTACCACACATGGGCTTCCAAGCATCCTGACACAGAGATTGCCCCCCTTCATGTCTTTCTGAAGGAGAGAGAGCAGCCCCAGTGGTGGCTGTGTACACGAGACCATGCTGGTTTGTACAGAGCAGTGCCCACAATGGAACTGTACAGCTCCAGTGGGGCTCACTGCTGTCAAACATCTCCCCATTGACACTTTCATGGCCAGGAATGGCCTTGATCCAGCGACTGTGGCAATGACAACTTAAATGAATACCAGGGACAAACGAAATTCAGCAACTGATGTTGAGATAAACGTGAAAGGTCTCATAAAAGCGACCACAAATCCTTCTGCAGACTCCAGCAAGTCATTGAGGCTCCATTGAGTCAGGCCTTATTAGAGCAACTCCTAAGCTCTGACTCTGGTGACCAGATTTAAGGCTTCTGCCCTTCATTTTAGCAGTTACACTTTTTCTCTGGCTCATGACCTCACTGGCAAAAGCCAAGGTCCCCATGTGAGACTGTCCCCTTCCTCAGAAACACACAACGTGACTAATTTAGAACGATAAGCAAAACACAAGACCCAAGTTGTAATAGTCACACTTACTACCATGTAAGCCACTTCTTTTAAAAATGAGCATAAAACTAAGTGCAGACAAGAATAATTTTCATATCAGAAGACAAATATCACTGGTATAATAATAATGTAAAATTAAAATATTAGAATCAGCTAAACTTAGAAGATAGATAGCAAAATGAATAATATATGCAAGTACAATCCAGAGTTCTGTTTTATGCATACAAGGGGAATAATTAACTGATCTGGAAACATGTAAATGAGGGCTTAAAAGCATTTTCAAAACAGCACATCCAATTTCAGTTACACACGCAGAAGTTGCTACATTATAATAATTAGATTTTTTTTCACAAAAGATTTATTTATTTTGAATAGGAGTATTAAATATTATACTAATTACTAGTTATTTTACTTTGTACCCAGGGAAAAGGAATGAATATTCATTAATTCCTCAAGCTACTAAACCCCAACAGACCAGATGATTCCAACATAGCTACTGATAAGTAAGGAAAAATTTTGGTACAAAATCACTCTCATTCCACAAATTGCAGCTCTGCCTTTTCCACATGTTAAATGCACTACAAGAAGCAACAGACAACAAATAAAATCACAATACATCAGTGCTTTTCTTTTAATTTGTCTTTTTGTATAATGCCCTCAAGTAAGTTTATTAGGATTATTTTGGGAGCATTATATCGATTTTACTGTGGTAGCAAAGGTAGAACTCAGCATGTTCTGGATGTAAATAAAAATCAAAACATCTTACACATATTCATCTGTCCATTGTTATTTATGATGGGAGAAACTCTGCCGGTTTTCCACCATTGTTATAGCAAGTGTGGGAAAGCCACTTGTCCCTCAGATCTGAAGTGGCCCAGAACAATCCCACCCTGGGGGTAGCTCATCACTGTTCACCTCAGAGACCAGAACCAGGCACCAGAGACACAGCATCCACAGGCTCAGCCACTGCAGAGCTTCAGCCGGGGGCTGGTTACCTTCCAGATGTGCATGGAAAACCCTTTCCAGGCTCCTCGAAAGACCAACCACACCTGTCTGAGTAACTTAAATGGTCCAAGACAGAGAAGAATTATCTGCCTGTAAGTTAATTTGATATTTATGTTATAATTCCCATTTGTTTCATTTCATTCAAATCCAGAGTAGTTGCAGGCCAACTAAATCTATTTCTCAAACTAGACCTGAGACTTACTGGAATTAGGTAGACTCTCTCAACAGTGTCTCAGCGGAAGATATGAATTCTGTATAAGCTTGGATGCTTTCTGTTACACTAACACTATTGCATGCTTCATTTTAAATTGTCTTTATTTTACAGTTATAGACAGTGCAAGATGAATTTTAACAAGCAAGTTCAGAATCTAATCACTGACACAGTAGCCAAGTCATTACTTTATAATTTTTTTTATTAAAACATTACTGTTTATTAAAACATCATTGCAAAAAAAACCCTCAAAATTCTTGAATTGCTTCCACATACTTCTAAGAGGGCAAAATTTAAAAAATAAATAAAATAAGCCTTAGAGAATTTTTACTTTAGCTGAAATTTAAGTATTTACACTTTGCACTTTGAAATCTGCCTACAGTTTCCCATTTAGACATTCTCAAGGAAGGTTAAAATCTCTTATTTGGACACTGAAAATGATCCAAACAGACGTAAAAAAAAAAAAAATCCCTCTTCTCCCTGTTCACAGGATCTACATCTGATCTTGTGCTTCAGAAGCAAGATTCCCATGGCTTTGAAGAATGGTTAATAATACACCCAAAATGTTTCTTTTGAGCAGCACAAATCTCCTATTGCTTCTCTCATCTTAAAATAACCCAAATTTTGTTCTCTCTTCAAGACCCTTCACAGCGCTCCCTCCTTGTAGTGCCGGTGTAAAACAGCTTTTCTTGGCCTGTCTGTTGGCACTTGGCTTTCCTTGCACAGGCACAACACATCACCTGTCCCGAGCCTAAAGGATGAACCCCAGATCATCGGCTGGGGACTCACCCATGTCATTCCATACACCCCACTGAAAAAGGGCATCTTAGAAGAACACATGCACTACAGCTAAAATGACATCGAGTTCCATCCAAAACCCCAGCATTCTGAGAACAGAACTCTTTTGAGTCCAGACCAGACTAATTCTTAGCGCAACGGGAAGAATGAGGAGGGGTTTTTTGTTTGTCTTGCCTCAAATAAAATCTAGAAATACAACCACGTGAAATCCCAGGCATTCATCTCACATTTCACATTCAGTTACCAAGACAGTGGAATGAAGTCTAGTTCAGAGCAAAGCATGGAAACACACAATGTCAAAAGGTGTACCAGGGTCTGACTACAGATGTGCAGGAAAAGGAAACTGAAACCAAAGACTTTTTGGCTTGGCTTTAAGTCCTCGAAGACCAATGCTCTAATTCATGGAACATGCTCTAGTCCTAAACATTTGAATGAATGCTGAAGTTCTTTCCTGCACAAGAGGATATGTGAAGAATTGTATCCAGAAGTTAACCAACTACATGAATTTTTCTATAACTTTTTTTTTTTTTTAAAACTTCCCTTTTTCTTTTATGCTTATGAGGACAATTTGTGGCGTGCCATGATTGGTGGGAAAAAATACTGTGACATGAAGTATGCCATTGATTTTTTAAAAACCCGTATAGATAAATAACATAAAAGAAACCAACTAAAACAATGAGCTTGAAGTATAAATAATATAAAAACCATAATTTAACAAGCTACTGAAGTAAACTAGTAATTAAGGTATTTACTATCACTCTAACCCAATGCAGTAAGAATTAGATTAAGTGAGCTGTGTGCATGCAGGGGTGATATATTGGTCAGAATTATCCTTTGCTAATTTGAGATGCTGCTATAAAACATGCTGTGAAATATTTCAAAGAAAATGTTATTATATTAAATGTTACCTTTTTTTGCTATTCAAGTAATTAATTATTCAAACTGTTAAGAGAAAGAGTCTAGATTCACACGCTTGTAATGACTAGGAGGATATTTAAAATTCATTACAGTACATTAAACTTCCACTGATTAGTTAGCATCACTGCAAAATAAATAAATAGCCAGTTTGCTTTGATCAGCAGAAATTCTGATAAAATCAGCAAAACACCAATTAAAAAGTGAAAAATGTCACCTACTGTCATTATTTTAATGGAACTAAGACATATAGAAGAAACTGATTCAATGTTTATTTTCATATCAGCTGCATCTTCAAACTGTAAATCATTACAGCTTTTACTTGCATCTCTTTTTCACAAGCCCAGAATTAATTCTGTAGATGGATTTACTATGGACTGCATCGGACTGGAATAGACCATCCTATCATAAACAGAATAATAAGGTCTTGCTGCACTTCTGTGAACTCCTATTGGGAGGGGCAGTGGGGAGCAGCAATTCACTCAGAAATATGGGAACATAGATGAAACTTGACATGAGGGATTTTTGCCTGAAACTTTCTTCTTTGGAAGCAGGTGGAAGGGAATGAAATGATTAAGTAGAGGTGCTATATTTAGTTATACACATTTCTTATTTATTGGGTTCCTCAGCTTTGAGGCCCTGAGCCTGCAAATAACCACACAGTTGCCTGTAAATTGGCTGGAATGTTCTGAAGACATTGAAGTCAAAATCTCAGTAGCTGGCCTGCAGGTTTTAGCAATCCTTACTTTTATCAAATAAGGGGATTTCATACAAATGAACAATTCTTATACCTACACAAGCTTCTGACGATGCCCGTGCCTCTAATTTGATACATATAATCTCCAGCTGGAGTGATTGCTGGGTGTCCGGTTAAGACAATCTGGGTAAATCCCTGGAGCTCCTGGCTGTTTCAACTGAACACAGGCTGAGTGTTTTGAGCACAGCTACACATTTTGGGGTGACCTGATTGCAGCCTTGCAGTACCTGCAGAGAGCCTACAGGACAGATGGAGAGAGACTTTACCGGAGCATAGAGTGACAGGGTAAGGGGAAATGGTTTTAAACTGACACAGGTTTAGATTAGATATTGGGAAGAAATTCACCCCTGTAGGAGTGCTGAGGCCCT
This sequence comes from Dasyornis broadbenti, assembly GCA_013397935.1. Lineage (NCBI taxonomy): Eukaryota > Metazoa > Chordata > Aves > Passeriformes > Dasyornithidae > Dasyornis > Dasyornis broadbenti. Next base: position 309,439 of record VZRN01002709.1, on the reverse strand, counting down.
GGCACGGGTTGCCCAGAGAAGCTGTGGCTGCCCCATCCCTGGTAGTGCTCAAGGCCAGATTGTGTGGGGCTTGGAGCAACCTGGGATAGTGAAAGGTGTCCCTGCCCATGGCAGGGGGTGGACCTAGATGTTCTTTTATGTCCCTTCCAACCCAGGCCAGTCTGTGATTCTGTACTGCATTCTTCTTATCATCTTAGAGGTCTTGCCAGCTCTCAGAAAACAGAACCACACTGTGTGTCCGATGTACCAGTTGCCTGTAGCGGAGCCTGGGGAGCGCAAAAGGAAAAACTGTGGCCCACCAAGGTAAATAATTAGCATTTACTCTTTCCCTATGGGAAGTCATTTTGGTCAGATGTCCTCTGCATGAACCAGTCCCCACCACTGAGTGTTTCTTTATGTACACAATTGAGCTTCTTCATAGGTTATTTGCCTGTTTAAACTCCAAATTGGGAAATTTTCATAGTACCTGGAATGGAAACTGAGCAAAGACTTTAATACTGGATCCACTGTGGTCGCTCAGTCCCTTACTGACTGTCAGCAGCAACTGGCACTTGTTTGGAGATAAATCATGGACTCGCAACCACAGGAAGACATAGTTCTGGAATAAAATACCAGCTCAAATACAAACACATTCTCCTCTTGGCACAGAGTTCCTGTGAGAGATTAACCCTGAGTGCCCTTGCAAAACAGGATTTGATATTAGAAAGACTTCAATGGAAGGAAACTAATGATCTGGCACACAGGAGGAAAAGAACCCCAAACTATCACAGATATAGAGAAGTCAGTACGAAGATAAGAAGAGCTGGTGTGTCAGCTTGAGACAGGAAGAGCAAAAAGCCAGAGTGTGTGTGCCAATGCAAAGGAAGGCTGAGTGCATGGCACCTTGAAAAAAATGGAAAAACTAACCTTTTATATTTGAAGTCAATGAAGGAGTTCAACAGTAAAGACCTGTCAGTTATGGGGTAAAGCTCCTGCAACAAACTCACCAGGTAACATCTCTTTTCCCAGCTTTCATTACCCTTCTCTTGCTGACAAAATTTGCTCAGATGGCAGAGCAGCAAAAACCCTACCCCACAGCTCCTTAAGCAAGAAGACTTTGACCCAAGGCTTGTTTTCTCTCACCACCTGCAGCTGTGGCAGGCAAATATGTGAACAAGCTGACTAAATGGATGGCTAAACCCGGTACAGATACAAAGTGCCTGCTACAGTCAGTGTCAGGCTGCCCTGAGACTCTTAAAAACTTCATTCGTTTTGGTCTCATGAATAACCGATAGATGCCATAAGAGTTGGTATGGCATCTAACTGGTATTTTGATTTCTACTGAGGGACCATAGTCTAAGAACAGACAGCCTGTATTCATGCTGCAAACCCAGCTGCTGACCAGAATCAATAGGAATCAAGTAGATATTTTTGTTTAATTTTTTTTTGTGTTTAAACAGCACGGGAAGTAGGGTTTGTTTGCTCAAATGCTTATTAACCAACATATCGTAATGTCTGAGCTAGTTCTTCATGAGGGGCTAGGTCTATCTGAGTACAAACAAGTGCACAAGAATACATTAAAAAATTTTTAAAAGGAAACATTAATATAGAAATCTGTTTTTCTTTCTGTCAGTTTTAATGCTCAGTTTCAAGCCATAAGGCTGGCAAAGTGCAGACACTGCTCCAAAATGCACACCACATCAGAGTCCTGCCACCAAAACATGTAGCTTTCAGTCACATGCAGCTCCTTATTGGTAGATTTGGGTACAGTCAGGAAAACATGGGAAAGATTACACAGTTTTTGATGCCCACTTTTTCAGTATCCAGCACCTATAACCTTCTTTATATAAATAGGTTTATGATTTCTGTCTCCAGTCCATGCTAGTATGAAATTTTGTAAATGATTATGTTAACAAGGAAGGAACTCTGTAGTCTCAGCCACCAGAAGAGAACACCATTCTATGAGGAGAAGGGTAACAAAACCATACAGAATGTGAGATGCAGCCTTAGAGCTCTCCCAGTGCTTGCACATAGGATGTGCAAAGAAGACATTAAAGTTGATGGTTCAGGGCAATCAAGGAACCCTCCCAGCCTGTGGACCCCTGCTTCCCCAAGAAAGTGCTGTTTTAAGATAAAAGAAGAATGCAAGATGCAGCACAGACTCTCAGTTATCATATTTAATGTCCTTGGGTTTAAGTCAGCCTTTTATACAGTTTCCCTGCAGAACCTGCAATTTATTAATTCACATCCTCTGGTGTTTATTGTTTATGAAACTTGCATCTTTCACAACTTCTTTTTCAACTATTGTAGCACTTTCTAATACACAGGAAAAACAGGTACTCGAAATGTTACTCTGAAGTTCAGTAATTTGGAAGGAAAATGACAGATACACCAGCAATTGTAAATGGTCTGAGGTTTGAATGATTTTTCCACTTGAGTTAAATATATTGAGAAGTATATTCAAATAATTAAAAAGTGCTAGAAATAAGCAGTATTGGAATTAATGGAAACCATATATTCACCCTGTTGCATTCATTATTTTTCAATTATAGTTCCCACAGATTAAGAAACGCAGTGAAGTTAAAATGAAGCAATTTTGTTGCTAAATATTGTCATTTAGATTAAAATATATGTGTCTATTGAATCCAAAAGCTAAACATTACTACTGCAGCTACTTTTATATTTGTAAAATCTAAAATAAACTGCCAAGAAGCAATGAACAACAACTGAGAAAACATTTAAAAAGAGAGAATAAAAGCCCCAGTATCCCCATCTCTCTGGGTAACTATTTTCTTACTTGGTGTGGGTTGTCAATCATATTTTGTAGACACCAAGAAAGTCATGTTATAATAATTGCACATTTCTAAATAGTCTAATAAGGGATATATACATTACAGATGCTGTAATGTATGGTTGAGAGCCCAAAAGGTTGCTCATAACTGCCTCTTATCCAGTTAGTGGCTAACATTCTGTATTAAAAATTCACCACCTTCACCATATTGGTAACACAGAAAATAATTTAAAACCTTTGATAAGCCATTTTTAGGCAAATATGACTGATTGGAAGCAACAGTGAAAGGAGGAATGGAAATTCTTGTCCTGCCAAGAGCCTCACAGGAGCTGGCTCACACCAATGCACAGGTCTACAAACTTAAATATCATTCTTCCAAATTGTCAGATCTCTGTGGATTTCTGAACTTTTCTAAATGGATCCTTCATCTGGGGGAACAGTTACCTGAAGCAAACTACCAGACAATTTTACATCCATCCTTTCAGGATACTGTCAAAATATTGAATGCTAGCAACCTGTGTTCACTGACCGTAGAATAAAAGGTCTTCCACACCAGAGTGAAAAAAAGTAGTTTTTAAGTACATCATCACCACGCAAGTCAACACACAAATGCACATTCATGGCTGAAGTTTTACTTACATTAAAGACTCCACTGATTTCCTTTGGGCCACAATTTCATCCCAATGACTCAAGGGAGAGGGTAAAGTTTTATTGTGACCCATTTTCTATTTCAAAAACTTCAGTGTATTTTAAAGGGAAACATATAAAAAGCATTTTACATTTATTTCCTTCACATTTGTATAGAACTTACAGAAATGTCACCAACCAGGTCTTACACATTTCTACGGTTCCATAGAGACTTTATCAACTGGGTTTTTTGTTCCATTCAATAAGCTATGACATTTTATATCAGATTTAAACAAATCAGCCAAGGCAAATACTTTTATGGAGTGGGGACATATCTCCTAAATGGTTTTGCTAAACAGGTCACTATTATTAGCATTTTCCTATACTCTTTCCATGTGGTCCTACATGGGCATAATCATCAGCAGAAGTAACACAAAAATACTTTAGAATAAACCCTCCCTTCCACTGCTTTGATGCAAAAAGTGAATATGCAATTCTAGAAGCAACTTGAGAATGCGTGTTCCAAGGACCTCACCAGTGGCACAATGTGAAATGACGTCTGAAGAACTCAACTATGAGGAAATTGAGGTGCTTACCTGACTCAAGACTTCTGGGCTGAATTGCAGCTGCAGTATTTTCCGTTAATTGCCACTCCTCGTTCTCCTCACAGCAGATCCAAAACCAATATGCCATTCAATAGCTAGAAGAGAAAAGGGAAAACATAACCAAACAAAGATTAGAAAGAAAGATAGAAAGAAAATGAGAAAAATCACCTATATGTTTTACAAGTGAGAAGCATTTGTTATAGCATTGAAAAAGAAATAATTTCCAGTTAGTACATACTCAGAACACTATGAAACCTTTAAGGGGTATATGACTAACCAGTCAAGGAAACAAGTTTTGTCTTTACGCTACTTGGTTATCCTGTTTATTTCCTAATAGTTCTACATCCATAAAAGGCCAAAGGACTCTGACCTTGGCAAGCTAACTAAGCAAGAAAAAGCAATCATGTGTGCAAGGTTGTCACCTACACTACAAATTATGATAAAATATATCTCAGTATTGGAAAAAATAGCTGTATGTCTTCAGTGACATCCACTGTAGTACATTTAAGGATTTGAATAGGACAGCAATTTATTTTGCACTAAAATGCTTTATGGTTATCATAAAGTATTATGTCTTCAGAGACTGAAAGGAGATGTTTTTATGGACTGTTGCTTCTTGTTGCATTATCTTCGTAGATCAAAATTATCCTTCTATTTTTTTTTCCTTTATTTTTTTCAAGTGCCCCCCATTGCCCCACTAATAATAGATGTCTTACAGAGGTTCAGTCTGATAAAAAGGAAACTGTTAAACAAAGTGTACAAGGAACATATTTCTAACACTGAAGAGTTTTACAATGAATGATTATCCAGCTAATTAGTGAAATAAATAATAATAATTGCCTGTCCCTCCTCATTAAACTCTTAGGAAGAAAATGGAGCCCCAAAGCAGAGTTCTAGCTTTTGATTTGAAAAATTGGACTTTGTTATGATTTTATCACTTTGCCAAAAAGCCAGTCCTCTTGCACAATGAGAGGTGGAAAAAATGACAAGCAGATTGACTGATGGGCAAGATGTCCATATTTGATTTAAGAATAGTTTTGAGGTGGTAACTGAGTAAAGTAAAAGTTGATGTGATTACTTTGCTCCTGATTTATCCTTTCTGAAGAGTCTGGACTACCAGTGAGGATCAGGTGGAAAAAATACCCAGTGTATGCTTTTGACAGGGTAATCTGATGGATTTCAGGCTTATCTAAGCCTATGTAAATTGTAGATAATGTGTAAATTGATTATGCTTGAATGCTATTAGTACAGCAAAGCCCCTTCCCCTTCATCACATGCTCTTCAGGCTTTGACCAATGTTCTGCTTGCACATGGCTGACACTGGTCTATGTTTCTGCCACCTTTGGGTTGTTCTCTTGTAGTCCACTGTTTCCAGACTTTTCTGAAAATTCTACACTTTACACAGAAATAGAGTGTCTGCAAAACAAAGCACATCCAAACACATTACTTGACGCTAAAGGAATTTCACTGGCTTCTAACGAGGCAGTGAATCAGCCTGGAGGGGTTTGGTTCCAAGGATATGGACACTAAAGGGAGTTATGCACATCACACAACCAATCAGCCTCTCTAGACTTTAATATAGCTCTCAACAACGTTGCTCCAAAACAGAGGCCTTCAGAGGATTAGCACAAGAACCTTTTGTTCACTAATATGATATTATATATTACCCCAAATGTACCAGTAACACCTTTGGATATTGTTGTCAGATACCAATAAACAGAAATATCAAGATCTTCTACATAGCCCAAAAGAGATGAGGCTAAAATATGGATAGGTTTAAAAAAAAAAAACATGGAGTGGTTGTTTTCTTATTTTAACATAACTTCTTGACATAATCCCAGCATGATCTACATAAAATGCCTCATGCCTTTCGAAGATACATTCACAGAAATAAAAGGGTGTCTCCCAGTTTTCCAGTGAACTACACTTACATGGAGCCTCAAAATTTAAACCTCAGTGATTCAACCAATATACTTTGCTACCCACCTCCACAGTTCCCCTGGCTCATCCCTTCTGACCCCTTCTTTCATCTCCTCATCTCTCTGGCTGCTGGCTCTAACCCCTGCTCCCATGATCCCCACCCTTACAATTCAGAATCAGAGCTTCTCTTTCCCTCTGCAAATCCCACATCAGCTTGGATGAACCCGTAGAAGTTTAATTTCTGACAAACTAGCCTGAATAGCCAGTTCATTGCCCTGTATTAACTCCAACATTTCCCTCTGAACACAGTAAAGTTACCTTTAGGCTCTACAAGAGGCATTTTCACCTGTTTGGCATCAATAATTTTTTAGAGTAATTTAATTGAAATAGTGAAAACAGCGGAGTGGAATCCTAACCATGGCTTCATTCAGCTCAGCAGGTAGCTGCCCTTCACCAGGGGAGCACGGCTGAGATGCACCTGAAAACACCCTTGTGCAAAGCTGTGCTCCCAGCCCTCGATGCCCGTTTAGGTGCAGAATGTACTCAAGGTAGTTCAGAGGATGCCAGAATTTTAAAGAGCCTCCTTCAGGCTGCTGCATTATAACTCTGAAGCCCTTCCAAACATTTCTTTGTATTGCTTTATCATTTTAGTCCTTCAGATATTAAGCTTCAATTTCCAATCTAAAAAAAAAAAACAACCTCACAACAAAACCAGCAAAACCCTCAAAATAATCTTCTAACTTTTCCATCCTTTACTCATTTTGAACTTAAAATGTCGTATAAAGCTTCATACTTTCACATGTGCTAAATAAGGAAAGTTACTTGATGATGCTCTTTCCCATCACAGGGTTAAAAACGGCATTTTTGACTAAGATAGGGCAGCATCATTTTTGGTTATATTACCAGAGGAACATTTACACTTCTCTAACTCCTTTGTTTCTTTGGCTGTGCTTCCCAGTAGAGTAAGAATTCATAATTTTTCTCATCTTTGTATTGCACATAGTACAGATTTTCTTTTGTCATTATAAAACAGTCCCGGAGCAAATTCCATTGACAAACACATAGAACCTCTAAATAACTTTCATTTCCCAAACAGAAAAGTGTGATTCATAGCACACAAACAACTGCTCCTCTCTAACTCCTACCTTATATCTTCACAATAATAAATGCTTTTTCAAGTTATAAACAGCAGCATATTTTTCTAAGGCTTTTGTTGAATTCCTGAATAACACATCCCACAGATGATATGTAATGTGCTGGATAGAACTGGTAACAGCTACAGTGAAGGGAAACAACCCTTCAATAAAAACTCAACTCTCTGGAAACACATACAAAAATGGAATTCCAAACATACAGTTGCTAAGGTGTCCACATGAAAAGCATGTCTCCTACATTTATTTTTATGTCATGTTCTTCAAACTGTATCTGGATAAAACATCAATATTGCTCATTCTCATGCCAGAAGAAGTGGATTTGAATTAAGCAAATAACACTTTTATATACCTAAAAACTCAGATGAAAACACTGAAAAAAGCTCAGAGCTGTTCAGAAAGGCATCAGTGTTCTTATTCCCCAGCTGTTCAACTTGGGCTCATTTCTGATCCAAGTTTGTGAGATCAAGCTAAGCTATATATTTCTGTTTGCTAAATAATATTACTTTAATCTCCCTGTTCCAAGGTAATTTAGTGCCAGCAGGATCAAGTGTACCATCACACCACAGTATCCTTTAAACAGTTCAAAACCAGAGCTTGCTGCAATCAGTTTGAGGTCCTACCCAACGGCAAGAGTTTAGTAATGAAAGCAAGTCAGCTCAATTGCTGAGGTGTTCAGATCCCGCTCTGAATTACAAATGCAAAGAGCTGCCCGTGTCCCTCACGTGTCGGGCAGCGATGAGGGTCTATCATTTACTCCATGAGATCACACCAACTCTTTCTTTGTCACATCTGTATAAGGCTAGTACGCAACATAACAGGAGATTGTGCCCACACATCTCTACACAAAGATAAAAACTGTCTAAACAAAAACTTCTTGCAGTGCTGCCCTATCAGAGGGTGAGCCAAAGCTCATTAAAATCAATGAAGTCTTTCTTCTTCACTGCAACAGGCTTTTCTTCTCTAAATAATGTAAAATTACCACAAAAAGACATGCATCCCAAGAAGAAAACACTGCATCGAGGCAATCACAACCTACCCAAAACTGGATGAGCCAGGTTCATTTTTAAGCATAGTTTTGAATGAAAACCATATTGCACACAAACATCTATTTATTACATAAGTTGTAAACACTATCTAAAATGAAAAGTAAAAAACCTCACAACATGCATCAACCTGTTTAGTTTGGGAGAAGGGCAGCTATTTTGTCTGAATCTTGAATGAAAGGGAAACAGTCCCCTCTCTCTGCACATTAACCATTTCAAAAGATCTCATGAAAAGATTCCTCTGTTTTCACTGATTATTTTGTAGTGACAATAAGAACACTTATAAATCTGATTGAATTAGGTTTTTAGACTTTTGTTCCAGATAATTTCCTCTCCTTGTGTGAACTTTCTCAGGAAAAGATATTTAATGAGTCATAGTCCTTACTGATAATCACATGAGGGCTAATCAGCTTTCTGTCAGATTTGTACCCACAATTTGCCCTCAATATGCTTGTGACTTACTAGAACTAAATAGGACTCAACAGAGAAAGCAGACTTGGGCAGATGAAGCAATACAGTGGATTTGAGATACTGTAGAGATAAATATTTCTCCTTAATTTATTTTGAGAACTTAGAGGGAAAAAATCAACATGTCTTCTCTCCTTTTTTAGCCTACATTCTCTATTGTGATGGCATTGCTGACAAGAAGACACACAGAATCAGAGAAAATTAACAATGACATTTGAAGACTCCTTGGAGATATGGTAGCAGAGAACCAGCCTAAGCAGTCCAAAATACAAGGCACTGGAGACCAGAACATATTTCTCTTCCAGAGTACAAAATTGTGCTTTACCATCAACCCCACAAAATTTTCAGGCTATCAATGAGAGATTGATGCACAGGGCGGGGCAGGTGAAGCTGCTTTTTGACCTGCCCCTCCCACATTTACAGCTCTTTATCTCCATTTCAAACACTGCTGGTTGGGTTCTTGCCTCTCAGCCCTGCCCCCAGAGGTGTCAAACCCAGGAAGGTGTTTTACCAGATTGTTCTATTTTAAGTACTCACTTTTTCCAGGAAATCATCTATACCAGAAGAAGAGGAAGAAAAAAAAAACAACCTAGAAAAAACAGCTTTCTCAAGCGATTCACTGTAGTTCCAGTCCCCAAAGCAACAAGTACGCTTCTCAGCTTAATAGACAATTATACTTTGTTTTAACCCTCTCCCCTCAGCCGTCCTTTATACAGCTGCTTCTGTTCTTCACTCTGTCTTCTCCCCCTTTGGTTTCTCACATTTTAGACAGAGAACAGCAGTGGTTGCAAAGGGTGTGGTCGGGCTGGAAGGGGTGACATACAAGAGTTGTCAAAGCAAAGGGAGTTTTAAATTTCCTGTTTCCAGGGCTCATCAGAGCTGATACAAGTCCCTTCTCCATAGAATTCTGCCAATCTCTGCATCTTATAATGTTAGCAAAGTTTTTATAAATCATGGGAAAGTTCTGAAGGTGTGTGTGTTTTAAATGTATTGGTATGTCTGGTGAGGTAAAGGAGTTACCACCAGCAATGAATGTGACTCTAACTTCCTAGCACGTTTATTTCAGTACCATCAACACCACCCCAGATGGACCCAAGCTGAATTCCATCAGATAGGATGAAGATAAAACATAAAAACACATAATATATTTTGCTACTTACTTCCCAACTATTTTAATGACCTGATTATTGCCTACAAAGAGGGTTGTAAGAAAGCAGAAACTTTCAGTGAATAGCCACTTAAAAAACATCAGAGGTCAGTGAGGAAAAGACAATTAAATGGGATGAAAGCCTTGATCCCACTCCTTTTTCAATTAAAATTATCTGTTCAGATCTATCCTTTAATTTCACACTTGCACACTTCAGCATATATTCCCTTTGTACCCACAGCGCCCACAGAAACACAATCTTCATTTTCCATATGGGAAATAGGTGTGCAAATGATTATTTTTGCTGCATCAAAAAGAAAAGTCAAAAATGCACAGCATCAGCTACTGGGTCAGAAATTAGACCTTGTTAGACTTTCACAATGCTTGCATTCCAGTAATGTCTGAACACTTCCATTAATGTAATATTTGGTAGTTGTCTTCATAACCTTCCCTTAAGGTAGAAAATACTTTTATTTTCTTTCTTCAGATGAAGAAGCAAGGCAGAGCAATCTCCCAATGTTCCCAAAGAAAGTTTATAAAGGGAAAGGGGACACAAGTGCTCTATGTCCCATGCTAGATTATGTTATTGTGAACAAGCCCTGCAAGGTCACTTGATTTGCAACCACTCAATTCTCCAACCAGGAACATGACTGAAAGCAAAAAGCTGAAATAATCCAAATCCCTTCTATGCCTTAGAGTTCATGGTGTTCTGCACCAAATCTCACTTCTCTCCAGCTTGAATAAACTTTTGATAAGAGTTTGATAATGAGGTATACACCTGTCTTTGGCTGTTTAAAGCAAATGGCCTTGGTCATGATGTAGATTGATGGGCAGAGTAATTGAGACCAGGAATTACAAATTCCTTCACTGCCTCAGGTCAGAGCTCTGAGCAAAACAATTCATCTGTTTCATGCTTTCCCTTACTATGAATGCAGGAGGGGAAGCAGCCTGCAAGAGTTTGACATCACCCAGTGCAAACCTGTATTTATACAAGCTATAAGAGCTCCGCATTTTCAAGGAGCAGCTTTTTATCACCAGTTCAATAGGTTTAATGGATAAGCAGTAGTTTTACATGTCTGCTCTTTCCTGTACCTGGCATCTCTCACCTCCTCTGAAGCTCCATGTTGAGATGGCCTTTTCTTCCCTTTAAGAGTCTTTCCTGTGGGACCAGTGGTGGCCACTGAAGCTGGAATTTCCCTAGCCCAGCAGCTGGAGGTGAGCAGGGGACAGAGGGTCAGCTGTGCACAGGAACAGGTTGTACTGACATCAGGTCTTCCTTCAGAAGGATCCCAGACTGTTTGTCTAACCAGACCACCTGCACATTCAAGTATTTTTCATCTGTCATTTTCACAGCAACACAAATTGCAAGTTTTTTATGCCGTTATAGAATCTCTTTCTCCCCCCTGCAGGAATGGAATGATTTTAAAGTCTGAGACATTGCAAATGAGGATTGCAGGTGTAATTCCAGCTCAGGATGACTTCAGGGTTCCACTGCCAGTCATTAATCACTCGACCTGCACTTTCTGGGTTTATGAGTTTGACAAAATCCCTTCATCTGAATTACGGCCTTGTATGTAGGGCATATATTCTTTTATATATAATTTTTAAATATAAAGCGAAAGAGCATGGAAAAATTAGGATCTACGACTTAAAAAATCTAGCCCTTTAATGGCATAGGCAAACAGAATTCTCTTGACTTTAACCTATGGGTTCCACTTCACATGTGGTGTATTTTTCATACATCATGGGGTTTTATAAATTTGCTGTATAAAGCACCAGAGCTGTGTTACCAGCAAAATAGAAGGAAAACAAATATGTCAGGGTAATGATGCCAGGACAATTCCTTATTGAAAAAAACCAGTTTATTAATACCTTATTGCTACAAGCTAGATCTTATTATCATCTTGGGTCATTTAGAATCTTATTAGGTATTCTGATGGTGGATGAATAATCCTGTGATAAATTCTTTGCCATGTCCTTCACAGTTGTCATAGCAGGATCATAAACAGCATTTATAACAATCTAGCCTGGAGGAAAAGGCTTACAATGGTCTGTTTAACATGCAGGAAATATTCAGATCGGCCGTGTCTGGTTAAATTTGAGACCCACAGGAGAGATACCAAAGTTAAATGTAGCATGGGTTTCTCTGAAGATTGCTTTAAAAAAGTCTTTGGGTCAGGGACAGGGGGACTAATGCCAATGATATGGCCACAAGCAGCCTTCTTTCAAGAAAATCAACTTGAATAAAAGTGGTGACTACAAGTTAGTTTCTTACTGAAAAATCCCCACATTAAGTTACTTGAGCTGCTACTTAAGGACTATGGTTGAAATTATTTGCAATTGAGTGTCTTGGAGCTCAGTAATCTACTTCAGTGAATATTAAAATAATACAGTGTATGCTTTCACATAGTGAAAAATATGCAGATTTTTTGAAGAGCTATAGGGTATCTTGCCTATACTGTGTAACTTCTTGAACTCTTACAAGCTCAGAACTGAATTCCTGTGAACAACTACAAAAGTAACATGGGTAAACTCTAGGAAAAAATAATAAATTTACACTGCTTTGAATGTGTACTTAAAAAAAAAATAACCCCCAAATAGTCTACACGTATAAACACACTGAACATAACGAATCACTTTTATCTGTTGTCACTCACTGCCACATCTGAGGGTACAATACCAGTTCTCCAAGCCTAAGAGCAGCAAGTGCCTCTCAAACCACTAAAACTTTTCAGAACTGAAGTTATTTTTAAGCACTAGCAGAGGTGCAAATTAAAGCTCAGCCAAAACTAATCATGCAGGACCTGTCAGGCACATTTTCAGGAGAGTGATAATAGAAAAGGGTGGCTCACAGGAAGAAATTGTGGTGGCACATTTGAGTCCAGCCACATACATACACTAACTTTCTCTCTACAATAGCTGCTGTTGCTCTCTTGGCACAAGGAACTGGAAGTCGCCACTACCACCTACAAGAATGGATTTTGCAGACCTCCATGTGCACACACAGTTTTCATACCGACACAGAGCTACAACACTTCCGAGGACAGCAGGTACAGCAGGAGACCTAAATGGGTGCAGATCACAGTCTCCACACGATGAGCTAAGTACTGTCATTTGCTCAGAATTTTTTTCCAATTTGAAATAAAAAATTGTCAGTAATTCTGAAGTTTTTAGCACTTTGGGAATGTACCAGCAGAAATAAATACCACAGTGATCACAGAGACAAAAGAAAAAGATCTTTGAATGGAGAAGTTAGATCAGATGGGAGCCTGCAGAACAATGTACTCCACAAAGGCTCTAGGGCTTGGGGTGCTATGTATGTTCAGCTGAAGCTGAGACACACTTATTTTTCCTTATGTTTGAAATTGGTTGTTCTGGTTTGGTCTTGACACAAGTCTGGTTAGGCTGAAGGAGAGCTCCCTTGTAGCACTCCAGCTGCCAAAGCAGCAGAACACACCTGTGTCAGTCACACAGCAATCAGGATGGTATCTCAGATTCTCACATCTCTAAAGCAATGGCAGGTAGGATATGGAATTATAGCACCTCTTAAACAGAATTGCAATGACTTTTTTCTTTTCACTAGTCAGATTTAGTCTTTGCTTCCTCTTGAAAAGCCATGCTTCCTAGTGTGGAGTAAAGGTTTTAATATTTTTTTTTCAATGTGAGATTTACACCAACAATCTTCCTTATTAATTAAAAAACCTTCTTAAGTATACTATGACTGTACACCAACACAAGCAAAAATTAGAACTTATTTACCTTTTTTTACCAAAAAAACTCTCCAAAACACCCATAAACCTTTCCATCTCTGTTTTGATAACTGAACAGCAGTACAAAGAAGTACCATGTGTGAAGATTACTATTTTGGATGCACAGATCAATACTTAACCAGACTGAAAAAGCAGGAATGTAAAATTAATACCCTTAGGATTACAAGTTAATTGAAAGTCTTTAGAGATTTAAAATTGTTAGTATCTTTCTATAAATGCACAAAATCCCTCCAAGGCAGTTCTTTTGGCATAGTCACCTAAGCATATGAATTCACAAAAATCTCTCCCATGTCAACACATTTCAAATTCTAGATTCCAGTTAATCTTGTACTAAAAAACTTAACTGTGATGAAAGAATCTGTTTTACAAGTTAAATTTCCTTTTGTCTGTAGACATAAAACAGGTAAAATATGCTTATCTTAGAATAAGATAATGCCTCTCTGCCTTCAGAACATGTCCCTGCAGCTGTTTCAGGCTGCTGTGAGATCTCAACATTATGCACAGTTTTCTTCCCCCTCCCCTGCTCATGTTCCATCCCTTTTCCTGCTGAAATCAGTAGAACTTCTGCCTCTGATCAGGCCTCATCTGAATCACACCAACCAATTTCCTGTCAGTTTTATTGCAAGTATGAAAGCACATGTGGGCCAGCAAGACCATCTCTGTTTGATTTCATAGCATTTTTACAGTGCTATGCAATGAAACAATCTATTTCTACAGATATGACCCAAAACAACATTACTTGACAAAATTTGCAGGTAGCTCTTAAATTACCATAATCTTGCTATTGACATAATCCAGCTCCACTGGGCTGCTTTTAACACTCAACTCATATAAACTTTTAAAATTTTTTTGAAATGCACATTACTATATTCAAAATTTTCACCCCTTGTTCAGCGTTTTCATTCAGCTTGCAAAGCCCACCAAGGTAAGTGTCTGGACAGCTTTCACAAACAATCCTCTACAAATCTGTCTGGGGAGGATGATTTCTGTCCTGGTGCTTGCCCACAGATTCTTGACGTGTTACTAGTGAAAGGTGCAGATATAACCCATGGCCAAAGGCAAGATACAGCTTAGTATGAACCCATTCAGATGGAAGGGAGACTGCTTTAGTTCCTGGCACAGATTCTTAACTCTCTAAGCTAAGTTAGGCAGTCTGCTCTAGGGTGGGGTGATGATTATGACACAAGCACTTTCCCTCTAACCTACTGATTCCCCGCAAATCCAGCTCTCTGGAGTATCTAAAAAAGTGCTATGAGGCTCAGCAGGAACCATGAAAACAAAGTTTTTTAAAGATCAGGCACTGTCAACTCCCAGATAGAGACTAAATACCCTATCAGAAATTTTGTGACTTTGAGAAGTTAATTTTCTATTGGTACCTGTGACAGAGCCTTGAACAGCAACACTGCAGAAAGAAATTAACATTCAACATTCATCTCATTGATAAGGAACCTCTCCTTCTGTATACAGAAGTAGCACACGACCATGATTACAAGAAAGGAATTGAAATGTACTTGCCAAGTGTGCTGGTTAAAATATGACCCCAGCAACTGAGGGTTACATTTCTTTCCCAGGTGCTAAAGAGAAGGAGAGTGGGTCAGTGACTCAGGGAACAGATGCTGAATAGGGCTGTCCCACTTTCTGGTGCAGAGGGTCCCAGCCAGAAGTCCCTTTCGTAGCTGTAGGCCACGTGTTACCTGTGCTTTGTGGAGTGAAGCTCAGCCAGCTATGCCTGCCTTGCTGCAGTCACAGCTTCAGGTGCCAGCTATGCCTGGCAGTCACAGCTTCAGGTGCCTTGAGTGGAATCAGCATTTTTAGGGATACGAATCAGTTACAGTTTCAGCGGGCAAAACATCTTAGCATTCTCACTTGGATGTGAAACCCCTGTATCACAATAACAGGGAATTGGTGCCTAGGTCAAATCTGCTCAGAGGTTCAGCAGTACAAGCATCAAGAGCACAGGTCAGACTTGGACCTCCACGCCAGGATACCATTGCTCCTCTGCTTGGCTTTGCTACTGCTCCAGAATGGATATGTGAGAGCAGTGTATAAAGCTGCAGAATATGCTACATGAACACTGCACTAGCTCCCAGGGAACTGAAGTGACAGATAAACAGTGTGCAAGACTGGCTTCCAAATCACTTGGAGCCAAAGAAAGATGGTAAATACTACTAAAGGAAAAACAGTATCCCAGTAATTCCAAAGAGAAGAGATTTGCAGAATTTCGCTTCTCTTTCTCAATTACCTTGCATTTAGTTTTGTATCCTCAACTCTGAATGAAACTCCCCCTCCTCACTCACTTCCCCAGCAGACAGAAGTATTCATTAAGAGGCTTCCTAGGACCTGGCCTGGCACTCTCAGTGAAACACCTCTTCCATTTTCTTCCTGCACTGAGATTCATTTACAAAACCATTTTCATTGAAATTTTCATTGAAAATGTAGATGTACACTGTAACTCAAAATGTGCCCACATACATATCTCCCACTGTAAATCACTCAGAGGTCCAAATGGTAGCCATGCTCTTCTGCACCTTGCTGGATATCTGGGAGCACCTAAACCAGTTGTCCTTCAGTCTTAGAGCCACTCAGCTGTGAATAAATAAATGCTTCTGGTGTACAAACCATTGATTGGATCAACTGCTGTTACAATTCCGGGTGAGTGAATGCTCTGTACAATCCCTGACTCTCTCAAGTGTTGCCAATTAGAGCTTAAACATCTAATTAACAAGAAATAGACAGACTTCTCCACTGTTGACTTTGGAGGACTAGGACCAATATCTCTACCTGCACAACACAATGAGATGAAGAGAATGAGAAAGTGAAAATTAAATGAGTTTAGAAATGTCTGGACAGCCTTAATGTGTGTGTGTGTATATATACACATATACAAACATATATATATAAAAGTGTGTGTGTGTGTGTGTGTGTGTATACATATATATATATATATATATATATATATATATATATGTATATATACATATATCCCTCTCTGGAGATATTCCAAAGCCACCTGAATCTGTTCCTGTGTCACCTGTTCCAGGTGACCCAGCCTTGGCAGGGGTTTGGACTCAATGATCTCCAGAGGTCCCTTCCATCCCTGACTATTCTGTGATTCTATGAAATAGTGTGGGTTTAATTTCTCTCGGCTTATTTCTCAACATGTAGTTTCTGTTAGAATACACTATCACTGATTTCTACTTGATTTCTCTTGACTTCTCCTAGAAAATACAATAATTTTTGAATATAAAGTAACTGTAAAACAAGAACCTCTAGCACAATTAATTTGGCGGTAATAATAGCCATGATCTTGGAATTCAAGTGTTTGAAAGCATCCTTGTAATCGAGTAATGTATTGACTAGATTATATTTTTCCTTTAAAAAATGTATTGTGCATTATTGACATTCCTCTTACAACAAATGAGACAGAGAAAAGGCAGAATAACAAACTCTACAATGCAAACAGTGCATTCATTGTAAGTCTGAGCAGTTCATCAATACAGATTATGAACTACTGTGGCTGGTTGAGAGCCAGTAGCTCAATATACTGATAAACACCTTGCTCGTGAACAGCATCAGCATTATTCTTATGGTTCAAAGCAATTTTCCACTCTTGACCAGAGCTGTACAAATAAATGCAGTTTGGTGCTACCTAGAACAGAAATCTGCTGAGAAAGACATTTGAAACATGCAATAGATGCAGGCACTGCAAATAATTTTTCTGCATAGATGGATGATGCACCAGAGACCAGCTCTTATCATAAAAAACTACAATAGCAGATGTCAGTGAAATAATATTTAGCAATGACATGGACATTCTACAAAAGTCAATGAGGAAAAAAATCTTCTCAGATACATGTGTATGTTGTTAATCATAATTAAGGCAAGTGTGACAGTTTCTTGGCAACAGACTCTGAGTTCCCTTTCCTGACAAACAAATCCTGCAGGAATACTCTTTCTTTCATTACATCAAGCCTGCAGTTCTCTACACTAATACCCTCCACTTGGAACACCCCAAGTCATAGGGAAACTTTTGTTTTGTCAATTGTTTTTTTCTGGATAATCACATGATGACCTCCACCAAAGAAAGGGGCAAGTTTCTCATCAGTAAAGTAAAAAGAACTTTAAAGGCCACTACTATAAACAAGCACATATGATACTGTTGTAGACAGGGGTGGGAAAACAGGGACAAGAGAGAGATTCACAGCATCCAAGTTAGGGAAATAATGCCATCCATATCCTAGGAGGAGATTCAGAGCAGCATGTGGAAGAGCCAAGCATGACTCCCCTAAAAGCAGCAAGTGGATGACAGTCACGCTGAAATGTATTTTTACTTGTATAATACATCGATATATGCATAATAGTATCTGTAACACGTATCTATGAGCACCTATGAGTAAACATCGCCAAGAAAGCAACTTATGGTATATAAGTGTATACGTATGTATACATAGTATGCATATACACTTACTATTGACCTTCCAGTAATCAGGGGATTACTGTTTCTTCAACAGCAAAAACCTCATGATTTGAATGAAGCAACATTTTCAGAGAACTTCTGTTATTCTCTCTCCTTTGAAAAAGCCTTTCTGACGGCAAGGTTTTGGTCAGCTGAAAGTTTTTCAGTCAAAAAAGGTCACATTTTACCAGGATTCATTACAATTTTTTCATAAAAGGAAAACAGGTTGAAAAAAGAATGCTAAACCATTTAAAGAATAAGCTATAAATGCATGTATTAACTAAAAGGCTTGCAAAGAATCATGGTTATGATTCTAAAAGATGGTGTAAATACCACACAGAGAAAAGAAATCCCTTACAGTATATATAATTACATTACTGATAATTATATCTCAGTAATGAGGAAATTACAGTAGAACACCAGCGAAGCCTCTCACAATAAATTGCACAAGTTTATGGAACAATCTCTTCAGGGAAGTATGGAAACTCCCTACATCATCTGAAATCCGTAAAACACAGGAGACAAAATACATTCACAATATGCTGTGGGGATTATACTGAGCAGGAGGAGAGATGGACTGGCCTTTTGCATTTCTCAGTGCTGTGCCATAAGTCTGGCAGTGGGGTTTAAAATCACCACCTCTGCTATCTTCCGATTTTGTTGTCTGTTCCTGGCTGTATCTCATGTTAGTGAGATCCCACTGGATTTAGCAATTAGCATGAGGAAAGCAGTATGATAATCAGAAGAAATTAATGGTTTTAAAACATAATCTTACACTTCCCCTGAGACTTGTTCCATGAAACTGGATTCTCCAAAAAAAAAGAAAAAAAAAAAAGGAAAAGAAAAAGAAAAAGAACAGGTAATTGATTCTTATTAAGAGAATGATCTGCCACAAAACGCTATCCATGTGAAAAAGCTGTTAATTTTAAGTGCTCTCAGAGTCAGTGTGAACCTCTTCTCTGACTGGCTTTCTAAGGAAGAGAGGGATCCTCAATGCCACCTTTACTTTTGCACCTTCTCCGAAGAGCTGAGCACAATGGGTTTTCATGTGCTGACAACCAGCAGCTAGAAAAGGGACGTAATGTGAAATAGAAATCTCTAAGCAATTTCAATGAAAAAAGATAATTTCTCCACCTTCCTCGATCAATTGTGAGGAGAAGATAGGAGAGCTCGTGAGTCATGGCTAAGATATATACTCTATTTGACCATGTCCATTGCTGAATTCTTACACACCGCTTGGAAAAACTGGGTTACAGACTTTATTCCCATGATTAACTAGACTATTAAATGTGTGTTATTTATTCTGGCTTAATTTCCTGTCTCACTGCTTTCTTTAATAATGTAAAAAAGCAGTTAAGAAAACTCTCAGTAAATGTCTTGTCCTTCTTCCATAAGTGCAGGACCTAAGTGGACCTCTTAGGGACTTAAAAAAAGAGAAAAAATTAGATAGAAAAGCTCAGCCACTTCAGTCCTAAATATTGCTTCCTATGGACAGTAAGTCAACCAGCTCTTGATTAAAATAAGTTTTTCAAGACTGCTATTTTGGGGGAAAGAAGTTTTTCGTATAAAGCTTTTTGACAAGACAGTAGAGGTGCTTCAACTCCACACTTTCTTTATACAGTTTTTTCTTTAACATGTGAGCAGCATTTTTTCTGCAAACCTTTTCATTAGCAGTGCCTGCTCTGAATCACACAGAGCAGCCTTGCCTCAAACGTTTGCTTAAGTCAAAGGCAGAGCTGAGTGCAAACTTTCGGTGCTGCAGTAAACCCAAGCCCGCCGTGCATCTGCCCACAGCTGCTCAGCTGCTCACACGACACAAAACAGGCTGGAAGGTCCGTGGGATCCAACGCCACCTGGTGATCCCCGGCCCCTTTCACAGGGAGACTTAGATTTACATTTTTCTCTTGCAACCCGGTAAGCTAAGAAGGTTAAAAAACCCCTGTAGATAACATTCTAAATCCCAAAAAATTGTAATTAAAAATTTTAAGTGTCTATAAAATGTAAAAGAGTTACTGTTAATCCTAAATCTCAAGACCCCAAGATTTTGGTTTGGTTTTGGGATTTTTAATTATTTTTGTTTGTTTGTTTTTTAAAAGGCACTTTGTATTGTAGCATGGCAAGAAGAAGTCCCATGGGGAAGGCAGATCAGGAGACTGACCTCAGCAAGAGGCAACTCAAACAAAACTGAAATCAGCCACCATCAAGATACCAATTTATCCTTAGCCACAATCCCACCCACAGTGTCTTCCTTGCAGGAGAGGTGGCTGCTGGTGGCTCCTCAGGAGTCTCACAGTGCCCTTCCTTCAGCCTGGGATGTGAGGCCACAAACTCCACACTCACAGCCCAGCAGTCCCCGCTTTACCTGGGAAAGCTGCAGCATATTAACCTAAGGAGGCCTGATCTGAAGTGGTGTCTATTCCAGACATCAGGAATCTCTACGTTTCTAAATAACAACTGATTTTTAAAACACACAGCTTGTGTTCTTCCCAGACCTGGAGCCCCCTTCAGATCCAGACACCAGCTTGCAGTATCATGCCCTCAGTGACTCCAAACAGAGCATCTGTAATATCAGTCTAGGAAGAAAACAGGAGAAATGCTGTATTCAGACAGATGTCAAAACTGTTCTTTTTCCCCAGGGACAGTCTGCCTGACTGCCCTGCTGGTTTTGACATTCTGAGAGCTCAACACAACTCTATTAGGATAAATTTTGTCACAAGATAAATTGCTTGCTCAAAATGCCTCCTGAAGTTTCAAAATCCACAATTAACAATTTCATATTCATAATGGTAAACATAAATACATCTTCCTTTCAAGAAACTACCATCTGCATAAATTTAATGAGTACTTTATTACAGTGCTATTGTGGTAGCAGACTCATGCCACTATCTCTCTTGTGAAGTCTGAAAATATTTGCTACAAAAATATTGATGACATTGTGGTTTCTTAGGCTGTGTTTACAGGCCTCACAAAACAAGCAGATACGTTCACGAGAAATGTTCATGATTACAAGAGAGAAACAGACCTGACTCTCGGAGAGTGGTAACAGACAGTTTTTTACATTTTATAAGGCTGGACATCCAAGGTCAATGGAAGCTCACCGTGAATTGGGTTAATTTTTTGTTTAATTTATTGTCTGCAACAGAGTATCAACCTGTAGAGAAGCTACTAAAGGAGGCAGTGTTTTTCCTATTAAAAAGGCAATACCTTCTAAAATTCAATGTATTTAAAAGGATGAATATTTGTCAAGTATCTTTCCCTGCTGCCCAGTTACATCTTCCGCGTTTTTGCAAAAATGTGACGTGGAAAAATATTCTCCTTGGTTTTGTTTAATTTTTCAGTACTGGAACCTTCTTGTATCTGCTTGAACTGGGTTAATTTAGTAGAAAGCTCTCAAGGAGCTAGAGATCTTTTCCAGGCTTTGGGTGCTGTGTGTCACAGTCAGCCCTCTGGCGTTAGGAGTAGATTCCATAACAGATGTATAATAGCACACGACTGTTTGTGTTCTTGGATGGAAATAAAGGAGAAGATTGCAGTGAACTCAGAGCTTGCAGAGAATGTCACTGATGCTTTCTTGTTTCAGAAAATACAGCAAGTCTGCATGAAAGATTGCAAAAAGGATTTGATAGAGGATGCACCAGCAGAAGAAAAGTTTCCCATGAGCTCTTTTGGAACTGGAGGTAGCCAGTCAGACCAGATGATAAAGGTGCATGTGGAGCAGCAGAGCTGGCAGTTCAATCCATTTTGCCCCAGATCGTTACAGTTATACAATTATATTCATGGCATACAGCAAATAAGTCTGATCTGTAGCACAGACACATTGCCCCCTTATTTGTAAGAACAACTTACAGCAGAGACACTCCAGCAAGTCCAGCTAATACCATTAGAAATATTAATATTTGCTATTTCCTTTTTTAAAGGAAGAATTAACACCACTATCAAAGAAGGAATGGCAAAGAGCAGTTAAAATAAAAGTCTTTGATTCTCTGCCCCATGATTCACTTGGCCTAACTCCATAACATTTTTCTCTGAATCTATTAAACATTTCCATAATTTGCAGACTCAAAGTCACCCTAAAGTGTACAGAGCTGACCACAAATAAGAATTACTCAGAACTGTGAGCCACAACAGAAAATACTAGGGAAGGCTTGTTTTTCTGAATTTTCAAGAAAAATGCTGTGGCAAGAAGAGGCACAGAATTTCAAAGCAGCTGTTTCATTGGTAGAGGTAGGATTTATACACACTGTATAAAAAAAGGAAATTTTCCATAACTGTATAAATGAACAGCATCCACCCTCTGAGGGGAAATATACTGTTGGTTTCTAATGTACTGATGCTGTATTGTTATCAAGGACTTAGAGAATTTGTGGCAACAGTAAGCAGCAATTTTCTGACTTCAAAATTAGAGACAGGTTGTTAAACACCCACTGTTCTCCGGCATTCTTTTCTTACCATCTAGTTTGTATTTTTATTACGAATACTATGTTCAACTTGTAATTTTCTAATCAACTGAAACTGCAAAATACTGATTAATCTAAATGATAACATAATTATAATGAAATCAGATGCACCACTGATTGAAGGCAGACGCAATCTGAAGAGAGTGATTGGTGCCTCAAAAATGGCATCTTGGAATAACAACAGGGAACCTAAAAGGATTTTTAATGCTAATATTACAGTTGATAAGTAAACCCTACGACATAGAGCTATTTAGAAAGACAGAAAGAAACAAGATTAGGGTGGAGTTTTTTGTCACAGACTCTCTTAATTCTTTGTCTAAGAAGTCTCATTGATAAAGGAAAAGTGATTCAGTAAAGGATATTCATTATTAAAACGTTTCATCTACCTCTCCTTCCACATCACTCCAGCTATATCTTCTGTCAAAATAATTTGAAATTTCTGGTTTATTTGTTGATCTGGTAAAGCAACTTTAGTTTCTCCCAAATTAGATTTTGGTCCTCTAGAAAAAGAAACACATTCTATTTCATTTTGCTTTTTCTATTCCATACATCTTGGGTAGCTTTTGGCTGACCTGGAAATCATAAGACTAAGTTTAAAATGGTGGGAATGGCTTTTTAATTTTCAGGTAGTCCTGATTCAAGTTGGACTTTCATAACTCCACCATTTCTCCTCATTCCAGGTATCTAATCAATTCTTCCCCCCAAAAAAATTTTAAATGAGCAGTGATGAACTTGGATTTAAGTACATCAAGCCTATTTAAGAAGTCATAGCATTCGATTTAAAAAACCCAACCAAACTAAAGAAACCAAGAATTATGTGGCAATAAGATCACTAAATCTTTCACCATTATAGTGTAAAGTTCCACCTCATGTCCTGCTTTCAAGTGACTTTGGACATGTCATTCCCTATTCTTACATCCCAAGGTGTTTGATCCCCACAGGGCACGGGCAGGGGAAATGAATTTTACTCTACATCTGTTCAGATACACATATTTTCACTGTGACAGAAAGAAGCAATTTTAAATTTAACTTTTTCTTTGAGCTTTATTACAGATGGCTCTATAAGAAGTACAGGTAGGTAATTTTTCTAGTATGAATTTGTCAAGTCAGAAAACTGAGTGCAGTGATGATGCATTTGGAATTTGCTGCTTGAGCACAGCTTATAGATGTTTTCTGATGCTGGAAGGACCTGAAGGATTCTGAGTGGTGCAGGAGAGCAAACCAACTAATGTCCATCTGCCCACGTCATTTGCCTCTGCAGCAAATAATCTTCAAGGTACAGAAAATGTGGAAGCCATTGAATACACTCAAACATATTTTATTACAAGAAAGAAGATCCCATGCTTTTTCTTTTTTCAGGACAATCAGTGTCTGTAGCATTTGTTATCACCAACTGAAGTTCCACACAAAACTTCCAGACCGTTCCCATTTTCTTTTTAGAGCTTCTGTTAGCACTCTTAGAGCAATCTGTGATCAAATACACGCAAAGCATTCTAATACAAATGCATCATATTGGAGATTGCCTGAGAGAAACCTGAGCTTTCTGAACTTATCTTGTCTCCTAT
Source organism: Dasyornis broadbenti (assembly GCA_013397935.1). Classification (NCBI taxonomy): domain Eukaryota; kingdom Metazoa; phylum Chordata; class Aves; order Passeriformes; family Dasyornithidae; genus Dasyornis; species Dasyornis broadbenti. The sequence continues at coordinate 285,457 of VZRN01002709.1, read as the reverse complement.
AACATGAAACAAATAGAGATGCACTGCATTAATTTTACTAATCTTTAATAGATGATAATTGGAATTAGGTTCTCCAAAGGGAGGGTTTGAGTGTGTGTTTACCAGTAGAAGAGTGACAATGATTGATCAGAAATAAAACCAGAATGTTTATTCTAATTAATTTCTTGGTTATTTGAATATAACTCACATTTTATTTAAAGTTGTTTGTCTAGAAAAACAAGATTGCCACTGGAAAAAGGAAATCCCTTAGCTTTCTTGTTTCCACTGGCAATCTGCTAACAGCAGCAAATTACATTCAAATTGCACATCAACTAGTATTAGTATTAATTGTAAACTAACCTCAGTTCACTTAATTGTGGGCATAATGAAGTATTACAATTAGCCATAATTTATTATTTAAATAAGAAATATCAATATTATTTAGAGCAGGTGCCAATTACAGCAGGCAGTGAAATATGCTGCCAAAAAGGATTTCAATTACAAATTCAATTTCAGCAAAGACAAATGTCCCTGTCACCCTGTAAAAGAGCCAAGAGCCCTGATCTGCATGACCTCCATGGGGAAGGCAAGAACCTGAGCTCACCTGCTGGGCACACCATGGATTTCAGGGGTGTTCAGGAAAGGTGGTTACAGACACGCCTGCAGACCTGTGCAGAGCAGGTTACCACAGCACTGTACAGCAGAGAGAAATCACTACACAAATCCACCACATTCAACATTCTAATGTACCAGCATTTGATCTGAAAATTCTTTGGGTCAAAGCCAAGTTTCTTATCTATATAGCCACTACTGCTTGAAATTCTCTTTGCTTAATACAGTGATAAATACAAAACCTAGTTTGCAAAGGATTTGTATGCAAAAACTCTAGGGCTGAATATGTGCCCCTTTTACAGTATTTTAAAACTTTCAAGATTCCTTTCTGGATTCTTATTGCAGTTCTCCACAGTTTTGAGCAAAGCAGTAAATGCTGAAGGTTAAATCCCCCCTGACATAAATTTGGATTGAAGATCCTTTGCTCTCCTATTTAAAAAGGATGCATCTAGTTTAGTGTTTCTACACACAGTTCTCTGTCAGGATGAGGACATTCACTCAAAATACTTGAACTTACTGTCAGATAGAGTAACCAATGCTTTTGTCAGAATATGTTTGTCTTTCCAGTAAAGAAATTGCATCCACCAGAACGGTATCTGCTAAACAAGATGAATCCATAAAACAACCTAGACTAATTTTTACTAATTAAACTTTATACTAAAGATGACATGCTAGAGCTGTTAAAATCTAAATTTCTTAGCTTTCATACATTCTCACTTCTTCCTATCTCAGTTTGTACAATTATAAATTAAATGTAGCAACTTCAGATTAGCAAAACATGAAACACCTCAGGGGAAACAGTCAAAATAACAAATAGGTTTTGCGCATTCCATGCTTCCCTAGAAGTGCTCCTGGGTTATGTTGGACTCTACAACTGGGGCTGTCAAATGAATCTTGCCAACAACAAAACATAACATCAGTGATTCTTTTAATTTTTTTGGTATCTGAAAGCATTAGTCAGTCCCTGACATTATGTTGCAGTAACATGAAGCAAGGAAAAGATTTTGATTAGCTAAGAAAAGTTGAAGAGAAAAATTGCAAGCTGAAATATGCTGCAAGTATGCTCAAGTTTCAGCCACAGGCCCATGGTGATAGAACTTTTCTTGCTGTACATTAAGATAATTTCAGTATACTACAATTATGTGCCTAATTAAAATTAAGAAATTAGAACACAGTTAAAAGGAATGATATTTTGCTCACAGCTAATTTCATTAAAGTATTAATGAACAGGACTCATTTTATGGCTAGAGGGCAACTACTTTCTGCAAAGTACTTCCATGCTAGCTAATTTATTCATGCATGAAAAACAATCCAATGAGAAATGAGTGAGCCGGGAACTGCTGGTCCTAATTAAAATATTTAAAACACCATGTCTATTCTGTTCCATCCAGCCAAAGACCTAAGCTAGGAGCCAGCACGATACCAATTAACATGGAACAAGCAAACACACAACACCCACAGATTCTGATTAAAGTGCATATTATTGCACCATACAATATATTGTTCTACACATGTATGTAAATGTTTAATTAACCCATGTCTAAATCTCTGTAATGTTCAGAAATTGATGCTTTAAATCCTAAACAAGTGACAATCAGACTGCATGATGTTCACTTTTATTTATAACAATGCTTTCTTAGCACGCTCATTGGAGTCATCCTGCAATTACGCAGTGAATTTCTTAAGGGAAGGAGGCGAGGCAGAAGCAGAGAAGGAAAAAGGAGCAGGCAAAAGATTTTCTTCTCTGCATTTTAGACAGCAATGAGATTGCTGGTTGCCAAAGGCTTGGAAATGGAATGAAATGTTGGGTTAGCCTCAGGTAATACAATATTTTTCATTAATAATTGAAAGAAGAGCCTGGGACTAAACCCATTTGTCAGTCTTGGACTCCAGCAACAAAAACAAAATAAAAGCGCTTCCTTTATAAACCAAAGAACTGTTTGTGGGGGAAGAACCCAAGGGATGGTTCCCACTAGAGAAGAACACTGCAAAGGCTCAGAGAGAAGTTGGAGACTTGCAAACTTACTAGAAAGCAGGATCAGAAAAACAGAAAATTCTCTAAACTTTACTTCATACACAGATGAGAAAAATCTGAGTTCAAGGAGACTTGAAAAAGCAGAAATTTGCCTCAGTTTGCTCCATCATAGGTCTTTTTTTTTGAAAAGTTTCTAGGGTTGTCCCTCTCCCCTCAGTTAATCTTAAAGCATTTCATGAGAAATCCAGCTCCCCATAGACGTTTTTCTTCCCCTTTTCTATGCCATTCCCCTAGAAAACTCATACACCAGTTTCTTCATTAAATGCAGCAAGAGAAAGAAATTAAATAGTCTTCCCTTGCTTTTCCTGGCTTATTAGGTAGACTATTTTTTACCCTTCCCTAAATGACAAGCTTTGCAACGTTTGATGGACATGTCAAAAAGAACCCAGAGTTGCCAGAAACTTCACCAGAGCAGCTCTTATGAAAATTTTCCTGTTATCAAACCATGGAAATCTGTTATCACAGTCAGTACCCATGCAAATTAACGTGTGCCCAGTCTTCATGCACTGGCTGTGGAGGGGTGAGACAGGAGTGGGCCCACACCCACTCTGACTCTTGCCAGCGTCAGGTATTTTGTGCCCTGGACTTGCTCCTCACCTTTCTCTGGCTCAACAGCAGACACTGAGTGCTCTAATCCTTCAGAGACCAGGGATGCAGAGAAACATGGCCAAAAGGCAAAGAGCCAGGGAGCTCAGAAAGACTAAGGGTTTGGAAGGCAGGTGAAGCCTGAATGCCGAGAACAGTGTAAGACTGCAAGGAGCTTTTAAGGAAGACATACAGGCCAAGAATAATTAAAGTTCCTGGCAGAGGGAGCAAAGAAAACTTTGTAGGGGAAAAGAGCAAATAGATCTGAGGAACAGAGAAGAACTGAAAGAGGGGAAAGAAAGCACTGGTGCAAATCTAGTGGAAGGAGACATCCTTATGGCCAAGAGACATGAGCACATGTTCCCAGGTCAGGTGAACCCAAAGAACATGAAAACTAACAAGAGAGCAACGTAATTACCTGGAAGTACTGAAATGAACAGTTTGTGTTGCAGTGCTGGGATATAAACCTGGCAGTTCAAGTTCACTCATGCCTTTGCCAGAAAACATGAGGCACATCTAAACCACTCCAGAAGACCTACCATGCTTTAGTAGCATTAGTTTGCAGTCAGGAAGTTATAATTTCCCATGAAACAGTTTTGCACCAAAATCAGTTTTCAGTGCCACTGCTGCTGCCATTTATTGAAAGTAAATGTAGACTGTGTTGTCTTCTATGGCAAAATAATCCTATAGCGTCCTATAATGTCTTCAGTCTCCACATGTGTATTTTGATCTTTTCTGCCAACTTAAGCAGAGAATTACGCTGTATGTCCCACTCCAGTTCCTGTTCCCTGCTCAGCCTCTCTGCTGCCACAACAACACAACCAAGACAGATTCAGGATCCAGCTTGGGGAACAAGGCAGAAAGATGACTTAAGGCTACTTGAGTCCATCCTCACCCTCTGTTTTTCTTGCACTCAGGACATTTACACGACCGAGTCCATGTCTCAAGACCAATGCATAATCATTTTCATACATCGTAGTTGTTTATTGCCAGCCAAGGTTGTTTCTCTTTGTCAGTATTTTTAGTGCTGAACTGGAAAAATATACAGAAAACATACCCTACCTCCATATTCTAAAGCCTGGAAAACACCTCTACAGCCCACACAAGACTAAAAGTTGGTGTGGTTCACCAACCCCACTCCACTCCCCAGACTCTTAAGACATTAGCAGCACATCACTGACTGGTAATACATTTGTGACCATTGTAATTCTATACATTTCAGATAAAATCATGTCTCGTGCTAAATAATTCTGCTGCCTGACCTTCACAACAGATGCACTTAAATCTCTTGTGTCCCAGGGTAACTTCTGAGGGAATTTTGCTACAAACCACTGCACATGGAAACGAGATTCTGCTCACTCAGCATGACTGGCTAGATCAGGACCAAAGAGAGCTCTGGATTATTGGTTTGGGGCGGTTTTTTTATTTTCTGGTTCATCCCACACAAACAAGAGTGAGTACCAATACAATATGTAATCGGCTTCATCAGTGTTGAAGATCCTCCTTGATATCCAAACAACCAATATACAAAGAGCTTTCACCTTGCCTCAAACTCTGGTAGAAGTGAAGGAAGGTCTTCCAAAAAGTCTGTGGATATTGTCTCAGTAAGGTATTGTCTCTTTGCAAAGACCTAATCTTTTCCTTGAGGTCTACAATGAAATCTGAATAGCCTCTGCATGCTGCATACAAAGATAGAAGTTACTTGTCAAAATTACTGGTGAGAGACAAACCTCTAAACAATATACCTCCCCTATGGATTTTGGGATTTTTAAAGACCTTGCAAAACCAGGGTTTATCTGAGATATCTGATTTCCTGCATTCTCTAAAAGGAGGCTGTGCTTTTACTTGTGCTCTAAATTATGTGGTGTAGGTTAATTTCAACATTCTCGAGTAGCAGGAGCAAAGAGCAGACTTCAAAGAAGACACTACATTTTTATGCATCTTTAGCCAGATAAACATTAGTCCTTTCTCCTAACTGAAGCAGATATTCTAAAGAACATTAACTGTTTTCTAAATATTCAGATGTTCTGTTGTCATAGTTTCAGAAAGTAATGAACAGCTTCTTAATATTTAATAAACCTTGCATGCTGTCCCCAGGCAGGGAGCACAGACTGTTGATAGCCAGCTACTAAATGTCCATTAAAATACAGTATGTCTCCTTAAAATGTACTTAACAAACAGGTTTTATGACCTGCAATGAAATGTTAATTGCTTCAGCCACAAGACTGAAATAATCTTATCCTACAAGAAAGAAGATGGGGAGCAGGGAAAGCTGGTACTTCCTGCACTCTGTTCTGGCTCTGATGGAACCCTTACTCTGTGACAAGTGCTTGTTACCGGTGCCATTGAACTCTGCTGTGTGGCAAAGTGACAGATCGAAGAACTGGGACAGTCAAGGAATGCTGCAGGGAAGCTATTTATAAACCTGCTTTTGGGAATCTTGTTTATCGCCTCTTGTGTGCAACGCAAGTCATAACATATTGCAATAATGATCTTCACTAATTGGAAACAGAAGTCATTAATACAGAACAATAATATTTGTACACTTTAGTTCTGGCTTTTTATATTCTCAAAGCAAAAACTAATACTAATGGGATGTGAAAGGAGCAAGGAAAAACATAAATGCAGCTAGGACTGGATATTGCCCTTTATGGTGCTGCCAAACTTGATATCCATCTGTGCACTGGACCTGGGCTGGTCTGATGGCCAGGTGGCCTGAAGATGTGTCAAAGTGCTGTGAAAGAAAGTGCCACAAAAAATGAAGGAAATTCCTAACTCCTCCTGCCTGATCCACACAGGTGTGCAAAGGCCACATCCAAAGAACTGTTCTGTATCTGCGGTTACCCAGTGAAATCATCTTTTTCACCTAACTCTCTGCACAATTATCCTGCATTGTCAACACAGATGTCATCAGTTTGAAACAAAAGAAGTATGTTAATATCAAAAGACAAAAAATGACACAATTACAAATAAATACGAGAACTAACTATTCCACCAAAGCCCCATGTAGCTGACAGGGAATTTGGTTCTGGCTTTCCAGGAAACACAGAAATAGGAAAAGGATAAATACGCTGCTTTAAACTGAAAAATTTAGACAGTCTTTAAAACTGATCTCAACTAACTCTGTAAGAATTTGTGCCATGAATTTTGGCTTTTTAGACTATATTTCTCGGTGTCTAATTGGTTCGATGGCTGAAGAGAAGGAAAAAATATGATTAAAGAAACACAGTCTGCCTTTTGAAATCAAGAACCTCTTAGAATCTTGAATACTCCTTAAAAATGAAATGGCTTCAGCAGGCTACTACAGTGCTTTTGAGTTACTAGAGCCTAACTGGGTTACAGTACTTGATTTTAAAAGTTGTAGAAATTATAGGGTCAGGCTTTTCTGGATAAATGCATGTGGAATACAAAAACCCTCATGTATTCCCTGCCAGAATGCAAAAAGGGAAAACATCAGTACAAGACATGGTTGTTTTATTCTTCCACTGGTCAATATGTGTTGGTCCTTGGCTGCAGCAGCCCATGATCATATGAACCTGAGTTCATATCTATCCCTAACTGGCCAGGAAGTAAAATGGAAATAAAAATGTTCTAAAAGGCTTTTATTTGTACATATCCATGAAACAGGCAAGAATCATGCCTTGCAAAGAAGGAACACCTGCTAAAATAAAATAATAAAATATTATATTTTATATTTCTTATCAAAGTACTACCTAAGATTTTGACACATCTGTTCATATAACCAAAAAAGTAAATACAACTGTAGTTAAAGAGTAGTTAAAACACTCCTACTCTAACCAGCTGTATTCAACCTGTGGATCTTTCAAAGATTTGTACAGGTGCACAACAGTAGCTTCCCTGTGATATTCTCAGAGACACAGTTTTGAAATTGGGATGCCATCTTTACTTCTGGTCTTTTTCTGATCCGGTGATTTAGAAATACAGCAATTTGATTTAATCACAGGTGTTACACTGCATGAGAATGGACATGGGGAGAGTTTGCATGTTTCTGGGGAAGAAGGAACAAGAGAATGAATGAGTATCTTTTTCCCCATAAGCAAGGAGAGTTATTCCATATCTTTCAAATGATACCTTTAGTTTGGATCTCATAGGTAGCTTGATTTGGATGAGCCAAAGCCAGTGAACTGGCTGAATGGAATAAGGCTTGTTGTAGTGAAAGCACAAAATTGTCATGTGACTGGTAATTTTTTTTCTCTGTTATCTTTCAAAAGCATTAGAAAGACGAAGAAGCTTTTTAGAAACTCAGTTTTTATCACTCAGATACCCTATGTCTGTTGTGGTACTGAGGTATTGAATGTCAGCAAACTACAAAACATGGACACATCCAGAAAACAATGTGATGGCAAAAATGTTTATATAGAGACTGGCTTTTCCTGAACTTAAAGAAAACATAGAATTAGACATCTGAATGTAGACCAGACCTTGGACCTTTCCTCCTAAGACATACAGAGACAGTAAATAACCAATAACTCTCATACTTGCCTTGAGGTCAGGCCTCTGTTTTCCCTACTTGTGGCACTCTAGCAACTGCTGGATGCAAACGCCCAACCAGCCAGGTTTGGTAAGCTGAGGTGTGGTTCTCCATGTGATCAGCTGCTGGGAGCAGTAGCTCTATCCTGTTATAATCCTGGGCTAAGTCTCCTTATAAATAAGTAGGCATGGATAGGACTGGCCCATGCTTAAAGCTGAGGTCTAAAACCCAAAAATGATCCACAGCCAGAAACAAGAATTAGAACACAAGCCCAGGGCCTGGGAAGGTGTGCCATATCCCTGGGTGCTGGGCAGTATCCAGCCAAGCAGGAAGGACAGAGGATGCTGCTCATGGCAGCCCATGCAAAGTGGCACCTTCAGTGTTTAATATAGATTGAGAGGTGACCTCCTGTGAGGCTGCTGTTGAGCCCAACTGCCAGCAGCCTGCATTTTCCCAAGGGAATTTCTACCACATGGATAATGAGACACACTGCTTTACACACTGCAGCTCACTTGCATATAATTTAGGAAAGTAGTTTCAACCTTTGAACTTTAGAAAAAAAATACCACACATCAAAATATTTCCTTTGTAATTCAGAGACCTTGACACCTTGAGCTTCAAAGACTACCGGTGTGAGTAGATACTGTAATTAAGATAAATAACCAAGAAATGGGTATTGAGTAAAAGTTATAGCTTACAGTAATAGACAGAAACAAAACCCCTGAAGTATCAAATTTCGGAATTTCTTCAATAATGATCTGCAAGTTCTTCAAGACAAACTCAACTGAAAGTTCCTGGCACTAGGTACCTCTCTGTCCTACATTTAGAATCTTTTCTATCATAACATGGCTCAAAAAAACTCCACTTCTACCAAAAGGCTTGTACAGCAGCTATGAAACTGTGTCCCCTACTGGTGGATTTCCATGACACTGCACTTCCAGCTATCTCAATATTCATTGAGGCAGTTAGGCAATATCTGTGAAGAAGAGTCTTTAAGGCAAAGAAAATAAAGCCTAAATGGTCTGAATTGAGTAATGAATGAGAGGATTTGAAGCTTCCAAACAAATAGAATGGTTGACTGCCTGTGGAATGCAGAATCTTGAATAAAGATGCCATTGGTGCAGCAGTCAGAACCTGTCATTTAAAGACCTTCCATAGCACTCATTACACACAAGAACGCTTATTGAAATTACATTGCTCAAGCCTACAGGAGTGTTCAAAGTAAGGAATGCTGGATAGAGCCCAATCTTGTCCTTGTGTTGTGACTGTCTTTGATTTTCAGTCCAAAAGCAGTTTTACTGATACCTACACATTTATTGCAGTTAATAGTCAAAGACACTGGCCCATTAGATATTAGGAATTTTCACACAGACATCTTTGATGTATTTCTTAAAGATGCCTATGTTAACACTCAGCTATCTGTGCTAGGGCTGAAATCAAATTTTGAGAAGTCAGTATTTGCATCCCACATGGCTGGATGTCAACCAACAGTTGAAGCAAGAGCACATCTCTGAAAGAAAAAAAATCCAGATTTCTAAAAGTATTTTATCACCTTTCTGGTTGTGATTTGGTAGCTTTACAGATTTTTAAAAATACAAAACCTACTTTGTTTTATCCTTGAGCTTAAATTTCTGTAATGATTGGTATCTGACTCTACCAAGACTCCTAAATCAAGAACATATTTCCTTTTCATAAGAGTCCATAAAAGGCAGTTCCATTTTCCTACCACAATGCTATACCTAACAAGCTTTTGCTGTTGAGGAACATTCTGGAGATTATCATCTTCCAAAGCAGAAGATGTCTCAGAAAATTAAAATATTGCAAGTGCTGATTGCTGTTGATAATATTAGCTCCCAATAATTAATTTGTTTAAAAAGAAATCTGATACTTTATTTAGAAAACAATTATTCCTATAAACAATCATTAAAAATATACACATGCTGCATAAGCTAGAGATGCCCTGAGCAATGATCCAAAGAGCAAACCTATCAGAGGAACACGTCAACAAGCCTGTCATCAAAATAGCCCCTTCTGCCAGCCACAGATGCTGCACTCTTATTATAACTTGGATTAACTTTAAAATATATATAACTGCTGCTGGAATTTTAAGTCGAAACCAGCCTTTTTTATTATTATTTTGATATCACAAAAACCATTACAGACAACCTTCTCCCTCTGAACAAAAGGACTTTACGTATGTACTGTAACTCTTTTCTCTGTGGGTTTGAAATTACACACAGTAGTGCCAAAGGTAAGTCATTTCTAGAGGTTTAATACATTTCTGATTTTTTTTCCTCCCTCTTGTGAAATATATTTGTGGCCCACAGCAATCACTTTAGACTTTTTAGACACGTCCGGATAGAGATAGATGACACAAGTAATCTACTTATCTTCCTTTTCCATCACCAATAAAAGTGACAGCCTGCCTAATTAGGCCTAATAAAGCAGCAGCCGAGAGAGGGGCTCCGCAGCGATCTAAGGAGGAATGGCATTGACCCACAGATACAGGTGCCGCCTTGAGGCAGTACTGGTATTGCTTTATCTTCAACACATTACAGCCAGCTCATACCATATTCAAATGCAAGTAGCATGTTTTTCTCCTCAATTCTTAGATCAAGAACAAAAAAAAAAAAGAATCTCATCTAATCAAAAAAGGCACTGACAATTTTTCAGCCTCACATTAAAAGCAAAGAGTCATTCAGAACAGTGCACTCCATATTCTATTTTATAATATCACTTTAAGCTATTTCTTTGAATCACAGACATTTCTTTGTTAGGAAGGAAAATCAAAAATTCATCAGAAGAATTTCTCAGGTTTTTTTTTTCTTTTTTTTTTCCCCACCCCTTTTTTCCTCCCCCAGCCCCCCTCCCCCTTTCCTTCAAATAGGGCTATTGCGTGGGGGGTTTTAGCTGGAACCAACATTTATAGAAGTTAGGGATCCTTAAGCAATTATTAGTGGAGAGACTTTGACACGCCTGAGAGTTGTCAACAACTGACTTTAAATAAAGTAGAAGGAATGGGAAACAAACGGTACTCAGCAAAATTAATACACAGCCTTGCAAATTAAAGATGTAGTGTTTTTTAAACAAGGAAAAAAGTGAACTTTGCATGAGACACCATTTGAAGTATATCTTTGTAAAAATTATCAGATTGTCAAATGGCATGAAAGTAAATCAAATCTGCAGCTATGTGTGATATTTCTACATTTGCTCGAAACAAAACAAAACCAAAAAAATCTTGTTTTTCTCTATCTGCAAGTGTTCTTCATTCTTATTAGTCCAGACAGCCAAAGGCTGTTTTTGTTCAACTGGCACTGGAACACCACCACTTTCAGTACATTCCTTGCTAGTGAAGGGTTTGTACCAGGAGAGTTGGATACACAAAGGACTTTATTTCGAGTTATTATTCAAGTTTCTGTCTTTTCTGAATGAAGTGGAAAAGCTGCAGTTCTGTGGTCCTAAAAGGTTGTCAATGTTTTGCATAAGAACATCCCCAGTACCCCACATCAAATGCCAGCTTGTACATTAGTCAGTAGCCCCTGTCAGTGACACCTGTGCCGGCAGAATTTGGATTTGCTGTTCAAAATGGAAGGAGAGTATTGCAGATGAAGGAATCTCCTCCCATTAGAGAACTATTGCTTTGAGAACATGCAGTACCAGTTCATTCACAAGGTATCATCAAGACTAAGGCCACTGGAAGGGAGAAATAAAATATAACAATATCCAACTAACAAACTTTAGAAGGAGCCAGACCTCCCAATTCAGGGCATTAACTAATGTATGAGCACCAGGAATTACTGAAAAACACCCTGACTTTTGTTGTTGTTCCTTAATAATGTACGAACTGAAACACACATTTGCTGACTGGGAATCCAAAAACTTTAATCAAAATATTTCAGTTTATGTCAATGCCTTTGATTCAGATTTTTTATGACTACAGGAGAAGAGTGTTGTAGAAAATTAGAAGAGAGAAAAAGCTGACTGTTTGTGGATGAGAATACAATTATCACAGTGATGTTTTTCATCCTTTCTCCACCATATAAAATGACCCTTCACACGTAAGACACTAGTGGGAGTCAAAGAGCAGTTTTACTTTAAACTAAGCTTAACTTGTTAAAACAGCCCTTCACAAGAAAGGTTTAACTAATCCCGTTGTTATTATTGATATTTAAATGCCTAGTTATCATAAACAAAATAACATTTTTCATTCAAAGGAAACATGGAAGATAGAAATGAGAAATCTGCGAAAAGCTTCTTCAGGTATGTGAAATAAACCTAAACGTACAGTTCCAGGGCTGATGTGCCAATGGGCACAATTTGCAGAAGGACATAAAGAATAGAGATCTCTTACTCTGATTTGACTGATTCTGATGTAACCACAAGTTCAGCCTGAAAGCATTAATATTTGACTTGTCATTCATCACTATTATATGAATTCACAACAGCTGATACCTTGTCATTGTTTGAGGAAGTTTCTTTTAAAGGAAAAAGGTTTTCCCAGTTCTTTAGTTCACTATGACAAAAGTTCAGAACTAAGACCTCACTAAAATGTTAACTACCATAGGAGCGGCAGAAAAGGCAGAAGAACCACTGCTTTTATAACAGATTGTCTTCCCCCAATTCTACTGAAAGCAGAAATCCATTTTAAAAAAATGTAGCTATCTTAAGAAGCCAAATGATGCGCAAGTTATGCTGAGCTGTAACATCAACAGATTTGTAATTGGAAACTGAAGCTAAGTAAGGGGCAACAGACTGCTGATGCCTTTTTTTAGTGAGAATGCAGGTGTACTACCAGAACTATTTACATGGACTGAGAAAACAAAACAGAGCTGCCATCAAATAAAGAACACAACACAATGAACACAGAAAAATCATAAAACCATGGGAATGACAAAACACATTGAAGGAATCTCCTTCCACTGGTTAACACCAAGATACTCAATGTGTTCGGCTTTGAAATCACTCAGGGATGGGGATGGAACTTCTGTTATGTTAGGCTCAGCTACCAGAATCAGTCAAGCTGTTGCTACTATCAGCTTTAGTGCACTAAGTTGTTGGAGGCCTCTGACTCCAGCCTCAAAATGTTCAGTGTATTCCCAAAAATGTGTATCTGGGCTGAGCAAAACCCAGATGATTTGCTTAAAGAAAACTCCATGCTAAAATAAGAGTATCTTTGGTCTGCTTGCATATTCACCTTTTGTTTTTAGTGGTCACTGTTACCTGTTTCTTGTTTTAATACAGTCATTTTGCACAGAAGCTCTGGAAGTTTATCTAAAGAGGCTGAGTGGAGGAGGTTTGGTGGCTTAGCAGCATAAATTCAGATAGGTTTAACAGAGAGGGAAAATAGCCCCTCACTATTAGACTCAAACTACCTCAAGTGTCAACCTATCATTCCACAGTTAATCTCACTGGTTTAGTATTCTTGGCAAAAGATGAAGGTTGAGGAAAAAGAGGTGTTGATCACAGGTAGTGTCTCTGCATAATCACAAGGAACAGGAATTAGTTTGCTTCTATTTTCTCCATGTTATGGAGGAAAAGAGTTTTTCTGCTCCTCTTACATGGTGCTGATTTTCTTACTAAGTGGAGCCAGGACTACTTCTGTAAGGATGTGGAAACAACCCAGAGGAGGCAAGCACAGAGTCAACATTGTCAGCTCCACAGGACTGGAAGAGCTGACAAAGGTAAATGAACCAACGGCAAAGAGAAGGCCGAGGGGTTTGGATTAGGAGTGGACAATTTTGGGTCACTTACTCTGGGAATCAAAAATCTGTGGAGTGGAATCAGTTATATATTTCTTATTACCTGCATGACAACTATGCTCACTAAAGTCACTGGTTTATAACACAAACCCCAAGCTCTTTCCTAATCAGACCCCCCCCAGCACCAAGGGTGGTTGTGCTGGGAGCGGAGGAGATCCTCCTCTGTGCCAGCCCTCAATACCGTGGCTATGTGCTGGCTCAGCACTGCTATCTCAGCCTGAATTGGTAATAGACTGACATAAAACCCTTAACCCTTAATGAAGTGAAATAATGTGATTTGCTGAAAATGCTAGGCCTTCTTTTTATTGGTATTATTGGAAAGGAAGTAACAGATGTAGGTCAGCTTATGAACATAACAGATGAACAGCATTTCACTGCCTTGCGCTGGTCAAAGCTAAAATGCTCTGCTGGGACTCTGTTACCTGTAAGTTTGCAACCTGCAACATCTTACTCATTTCAGACTGTGGTTTCCACTTCAGTACATTCATGATAGAAGGCTTGTCATTATATAAATTTATGGCTCAACTGGGCATGAAAAACCCACGTACATTGTCTTAGGTGTTTTAAGATTTGAAAGTTTCAGTTCTCACTAACAAGCCCAATTTAAATGAATCAGATCTTATTAGCAATTTTGTGCTGTGGTGATATCCCCTCATGAATGAGGCCGTAGCTCCAGAAGTACAGGGAAGTTCACTGCCAGATCTTACATTAAGAAATGGAATTTTCCTGCATCAGCTTTCAAAGACACTACAAAGCTTCCTGACTTGATTGAAACCTTACGAACTGTTGTTTTGAAAACTTGATCCAAAAGACATCTCTTAGCAAATTCCAAGACAAAGTTACCATATCAAGCTTAAAGTTAAAAGCGTTTTGTTTGCTGATACCTACCAAAGACAGAACATTGATTTTAGATGAAAGTATTCCTCAGCCTCTTCAGGAAGCTGTTGCTGCTTTCTCATTCTTTAGTCCAATGATTTACTCACATAAGAAAAATCTGTTATGAACTTCTGTAAGTAGGAAGAGAAAAAGCGATTTATCTAGGTAATCCATTGAATGATTTTTTTATCTGGGTCTCAGAATCACACTCCCTTGAGCAAATTGTTTTGGCTTTACTCTCAGAAGGTCCTGGTCAAGAATCAAAAATCCTCCTATAAAATCCTGAAAGTGCATGTTTATGCATTACTAGTTCCACCCATGGCAAAGTCTTGTTCACCTGAAGTGAAGTCAATGTGCTTTGTTAGATTGGATTTCTGGTGCACATATGGAGATCAGGAGCAAATGACGAAGAAAGAGATTTAGATGGAACTGATGAGCAATGTCAAGTGATTTTCTAGACATCTGTCTCACCTACTTCTTTTCTTAGTCTGATTCTACATCATCTCACCTCAAGCTGAGAAAGTACATGAGAGATTGGCAAATATAAAGTTTAAGATAAGCTACTGTGGAAAGCATTCTAAACAGCTGTCCTGTGTTTTGTATCAAACATATCAAAATCCCACTTCATGCCCACAGAAATACAGTCTTCAAAAGCCCTGTGCACTTATCCACGCTTTATGACCCTGTACCTCAGAGATCAAGGGCATAAGAGGATACAAAGCTATATATTTATGAATCCATCATGTGTCAGCTTTTTTTTTCCCCTCCTTTTTCTTCTCTCTTTTTGTGAGGGATTGGGCAGGTTTTCCAGAGAGACAGATATTTGTAACAATGCCCTGAGGGTTAAATAATGATGTTGAGGGGGAAAAGTTGGGTCAACCTGCACAGTTTCATATGGCCTTAGTGACCAGTATGGAGCTGATCACCACGGCTAATGATTACACAGAGAAAAAAATTCCCTCAGTGCTCCATAAGTAAATAGAAAATGCTAACCTTAGCATATTCAAAGGAGCATTTTAGCATGCAGTCATTAAGTTATCTCTTGGTTATTTATTTCTTCTGCTTGTTATTAGCTGTGTGAAGAATATTATTCTAATTATGTCAGCCCAATCAGCAGTATTGCATGTCCAGGCTCATTTCCATTAGTTTGAGCTTTGTCTTTCACACTGTGATACTAATTCAATGAGACATCAAACATTTAAATCGACCCAGGATGCCGAGGTCAGGCAGTTTTGCCCTTCCACTCTATTAGCACTCGAGTGTAATTGTGTTTGTCACTCCCCGCATGACTAATAGTATCAGGGTGACTATCAGAGCACAAATGAGCAATGCACTAATATATTATTTTGTTCTATAATATCAATATGTGTTTATTCAGTGGTTGTGTTAGCCAAGTTGAAATGTTCGCTTTAATACAGTAACCATAAACTGTTCACTTAAACAGGGGCACTCACTCATACAATTACTTTACAGCAATAGAATTTTAACTTTGCAGCAATAGAATTTTGCTTAAGTGGGAAAAATGAAAAAAACACCTCACTTTAAAAATAAGCTTTCAGAGATGCAGCAAACCTCAATTTGGCCTAAAAGCATCAGTAATACTATGCATAGTTCATTCACAGAGCATATAAAACAATTTGCAGTGTATAAATATAAATGTATTATGAGCTACATATAATCAAAGAGTGCATATACCACTGAAGCAATTTAAAAGCAGTTTGCATCTTTAAGAACGATTGCTAAAAACTTTAAAGCACCAGGCCTTGAACTGAATATTTAGATACCCAAAGAAAAAGAAACCAAGGGATTTCCTTTACATCACTGCAATGATGCAATCCACTATGGAATTTCAGCATGTGGCTGACTTGAAAGACTCAGGTAATCACCAGCTGATGCTGTTCATGTACTTAAAGCTATAAATTTGCCTTAATAAATTCCTGAAAGGGAGACACGATTAATTCCCTCAAAACTTACATAAATAGGGGAAAAAGAAAGGAGAAAAAACCTAATTATGAATTCAGCACATCTGATAATTATCAAATCTGATAATTTCAGGAAAAAAAGGAATTCTCTCTTCTTAGTGGAATAAAGCCTCTGAGTATTTTAAATGCTGCATCATTAACAGATGGTTTCAGAATAACTAAAACTATGAATTTCCTTATGCATTTTCTTTTCTTGTTTATGTTTCAAAACAAGGTGAAATTTATCCTTTCTAGGGTAGAACTTGCTCCAGCTCCAGGGAAGGATAGTTTGCACCTACAGCATTTGTGGTTTTGCATTTTCCTTCTTTGGTGCTGAGGAAAGAACACACAACACCTTTTTGTGTCAGCTTTAAAAATACCAACAGTAAAAATAATTACTTCACACCAGCATGACATAATTAGCTCATTCAAGATTAGAGATGGAGAGGGGAGATTTATTTCTTCATTGAACAAATACGGTTTGCTTCTCAATAGTATACAGTAGCTTTCAACCTTTGTAACACACAAATAAACTTCATTAAAATAATCCAAAATTTTCTCACCTTAAATCACATCCATTAAAATAAAAACAGAACCACAAAACACACACAACCAGTCAACTCTAAGAGCCATCTGCCAAAGTTCTGGGATGCTTTCCTGCCTGTCACCATGTATGTGCAAGCCTTCCTCTCAACAAGGTTTCAACATTTGTTGAATTTAAAAATATGTTGTTTGGATTCATTAGAGGTAACATCCTACAGTCTCCCAGATTTGAATACAGACTCTGGACATTAAGATGAATGGCATCACCATCATTATCTGCCTCCCCCGGGAAAGCACACTGTGTTTACTCACAGTTGCCTGCTTCACTCACACAACTTGCATCATACAGGTAAGGCTCTTCCCATGAAAACGTGTTCCAGCTCATGTCACAAATTGTTCTAGAAGGAACTGCTTGCCCTGTGATATCAAGCAGACCTAAGTAACCTCTGAAATTTTGGATTGAATAAAGCTCAGTAAAATTCTCTTCAGCATGAGAAGTTAGAACCAACAAAGCAAACCTACCCAAAGCACCTGACCCAATCCTTTTTCTCACTAAGTGGTTTTATACCTGACTTTTTTTTTCAGCAGGAGATACAAGACCGCCAGCAAATCCCACCACAATTTCTTCTGACTTCAGGCCAAAGTACAGAGATTCAGAAATGGCTTCAAGCTCCAGGAATGGTACCTGAGCTGAACTTTTAAACATTTATACATCACTGAGCATTAGTGATCTGCACTCTCTTTACATTGTCAGCTTGTGATGAATCTGCAGCAGACCAAATTTGGCATCATGCCCAGTCTAACTTATATATCTTCTCCAAATCATAAACTTCCTAAACTAATGCTTCCCTGTGCAAAGATATTGGGAAGAGGATAAATCTTCAGCTATAGCAGGCTGTTAAAATTCATTGAATTTGCATGGGTTAACTGAAAAAATGGTCCTTATAAATATAGATCAGAGAAAAAAAAACTACATTTTAACAGTTTTTATTGACCTTTCTCTGTTTGAACAATCTCTCAAGAGAGAAAACACATCTAACTTGACACTACATCACATATTTATTAACTTCCCTAACTTGTGCAGCAACATTTCCTCTCAATTCCACCTCAGACAAAACCTACATTTTTGTTTAACATTCATGAGTTTCTCAAATTAAAAAGGAAACAAACAACCCCACCCCCCAACCCATACCTTTTTTGGAATAACAGATGAGACAACTGTTTTCTGGCCTTCCTAAGACTAGAAACCAAAAAGTATTATCCCCCTTGACAATGATTCACAACACAGCCTTGTACAAATTACTGAAAAGTGTCTTTGTATGTCCCTGATCCCAGTGTGTTGAAGATCTGCTGAAGAGCCACCAAGCAAAACTCATGAGTAGTATTTGTCTACAGTATGCTTATTCCTCTACCACGCAGCAAATGTATGTGTTCCTTTCTGTGCCCTTCCCAATTAGGGTTTTATGTATTTCTAATGAGTAAAATTAGCTTTCTTTGCTTTGAGTTTAACTTCAAAGTTTTATTTTTTTTGTCTTTGTCTGTGACAAGTAATTACTATATATGGTAGAGTTGGTGCATGTTTTTCTATCAAAATATTTATTTTGATAAAAAAACAAGGAAAGTGTGGGTGGCAGGAAAAATGCATTTTCTGCCCAACTCTAATTATATATGTATATACACACATATGTGAAGAGTAAATGTACTGTTTTGCATACTTTGTTTTTGCCTACCCATCCATGGTAATTAAACCCATGTGTATTATATTTATTCCCCTGAGTTCAACCCTCCCTTTTGACAAATCAAATGATTAAACATATACTTTACTTCTAACAAGACTGTGCAACGTTAAACTGCTGCCACTTAGTTGCAAGAGCTTTGCTTTTTATTATAAAAACATAGCTTTCTTTAAAACAACCAAATGTCTCTATTCCCCACCCCCCTTGCACTCGTGCTTTGATAAGCAGCAGCCCTAAACTGACAATATTGTGCTTCCTCTGTAGAGGGGATTAACCTTCATTCTGCAATGTAACTTTTGTGAGGCAGCCCATGGACAACTGGCTGCTTCTATGAAGTCACACCAGCGTTTTCAGGGTGATGCAGTCACCCCTAACTACATCCAGAGAAGACCAAGAAGCTGTGATTGCAGATGGAGTAAAATCAGAGCACGCAAGAAACTGTTGCCATTGGAAAGGCCTTACCTTACCAGAGGAGGTAAGCAGACAGCTCCGTACAGCAGACAGCACAGGCAATCTTGGAGGTTCCTGCCAAAGCACAGTGGAAGGTTAATAACAGAACTTTCTGGTCAGACCTCAGTATGATTTTGTTGATTTCAGTTTCCATAACATTGGTTACTAATTCCTTAACTTTTTGGAAAAGAAGATGCTTAGCTCAAGCAGCCATTTGAGTGCTAGATCAGCTAGAGCACATGGATTCCAAATCTGTGGTACTTCTGTAAGTGTTCTGCAAATGGATTATGCAAGTACTTCATGTTTGGAAACAGGCTTTTTAAGAAAACTCACTGTGATTCTAGAGAGGAACAAGAGTCTCAATAGCAAATGAAATTCCACTTTGGACTGAAACAACATGGCCCACGGGATCAAGCTTTATGGGCTGGTGCTTGAGCTAACAGTGACAACTCTGTGAGCAACCAATACAAGTGCCAGCAGGAGCGTGATGGTGCAACTCTTGTCCACCAAAAAAACCAAGGAAATGTTTGCTCCCATCACAGATAACCAAAGCTAATGTTAAAATAAAGACTTGAGTTTCTTTGAAAATTCTTCATAAAGAAAACAGTGGTTATAACAAAGTATGGAAAAATCTGTGTATTCTTCCTGTTGATTTGTAAGACAGGCTGTGTGTGGAGGGAACTCATATACTTTAAACATTGCAAATTGGCAGACAGTTTTGCTAGCCAAAGAATGAAAACGTAGCTTCAGGCACTCATCCTGTAAGACCTTTCCTTCCAAGAACAGAATAAATGAGGGGTGGGGACAGCTGGATAGAACAGACAATTTAAACGTTCAAATTCCCTGCACTCCCTACTGTTATTGGGAAGGAAAATGGCCCTCCTCCTTTCTATACTTTCTCTCATTTTCACATAGGGTCAAGGCCTGAAGATTCTTTATAACTTACTCATGATATATAAAATATTGGCAGTGCAGTTGACCACATAGTTCATAATAGTAAAGCAGCAGTACTACACCCAAGCAGAAGTGAAGTTCTATCAATTCTGCCACCCATCAGTATCCCACTGGGCTTGGGAGGGATTTTATACATGATCCATTCCCAAATTCCATACCCTTCAGGAGAGGACATCTTTTAGATTTGGAGAAGATTACAGTTCATTTGAAGGATAAACATAGGTGCATGTTTGAGGAAAGCCAATGCAATGCAGAGAAAAAAAATTGCAAGTGCTTTTGAAGTAGTAACACAGGAATTTAAAAGTCAGGAGTCTCAGATAATTTCCTTATTACAGTCTGTCGAAAATAACCATGTTTTCAAATCCTTTACTAACAGTTTTCTGATTAGTTTCTATTACAGATTAGAATATGTTCCTATAAAATTCTACTAACTACATCTTTGAAACTCAATATCCATAATATTATGTATATACATATAAGATAGGATAGGTTTACCTCCTTAAAGTGAAACACACAGGTGTGACACTTCAAAAGGATTTTGCTTTATTTACCAGACAAAAATTACAGACACATCACATTTGCAGGAGCGGCCCTGATTCCACTCTATGTGAGATATGTTGTCCCTTTGTTTGCTGCTGACAAGCGTAAAGAGCCACTTTCACTGCAGATAATAATGGTTAATTTATAACACAGAGCAGTGGCTGACCTCTGTGCGTCCCTGGCCCTCCATCACCTTCACACCTGCTCAAGCTAATTGTTAGAGCCAAGTGTAAATGAAAATCAACTGGGCTAATAATGAATGGAGGCCATTACTCGCAACAGCACATTGCTTTACAAAGGTTTATCAAGCTCCGATATAACCGGTCCCTTAGTCACAGCTCCCTGTTTTATAAATGACAATAAGGCAAATTCTTCAAGCCAACAAAGAAGACCAGGCAGGAAGGCAAAACACCTATGTTTACCACTGCTTTGCACAGCAAATAATACACTGACATTTGAAAATGCAAGCCAGAAATCCTGGTTCATAAGGCAACAGAAATATTTTTAAAATTCGGGAACAGGATAAGGTGTTTACTCCTTTGATGTGATACTGGTCTCTTACCATTTGTGGATGCAAGCATACAAACTAATGAACAGGCAAAAATCCATAGGTGAATAGGAAGGAACAGGTGAAAATCCAACCCATAAGTCACCAGAGGCTTTCCCTGAAAAGAGCACAAGACAACCTACCACTCCAATAACTAAAATCGCAAGGAACATTACCTTGCTCAAACCAAAACATAGAACTCACTATATTTTGGCAAATCTTACATTTTCATCTATTTATCTTCAGACAGAAGATAAGGACAGAAATAACAAAATTATTACAAATACTCATTCTCATAAATTAAAAAACTGTAAAATTTGGGGGGTGGAAGGTTGTCTATAACTTCAAAACTGAGAATATACAGGATAAAAAATAAAGATGTAAGAACTATTAAATTCTCTTTAAGATCCCACCTCTGTAATTGTTTTCTCATACAAAAAGAATTGTGAGGCTGTCAGTGCATTTTGTGTCTCCTCCAACCCCCCCAAGAGAAAAAAATCACAGTAGTTACATTCAGAATGATGCAACAGATAAATAAACAGCTTGATTAAAATAAAAACCCAAACCAAATAAAATTCCACTTCAAGCTTCTTATCCACGTTCAGATTATTTTTCAAGCAAAAACTCAGGACCTACAGAGAGTGAACACTGTGTAAACAAACTTTAAACACATCTGAACTGGGTCCTGCTGCCTTCAGTGATTTACTAGAAGAAAAGCAAATACCTGTTTTTCTGTAAGACTCTCATTACTTCTCTGTACACACCACCACAATTTTGACTTTTGCTCATTTGAAAGGAACAAAGACTATGTATTAAAATTGTCCATAATCTGATAAAATAATTTTATTTACCCAACGGAATCATTTTTATTAAAAGCAAATGCATACTCATCCTTCCCTCAGCGTATTGTAAGAGCAGAGCTTCTGTTCAATTCGAAAGGATTTTGTCATAAAATGTTAATAAAAAGAATGAAAACATGCATTAAATTTTCTACAATGTATACTGCATTAATCATCTACTAGATGCCTTCAAATTAGTAAAATAAAGTGTTTTCTTGCATGGATCTACAGGACAGAATCCAATATCTATAAAAATAAATGAAAGAGCTGCAAAGAGTTGCTGGACATCAGATTGCTCATGGCAGGGCAAAGGCTAAAGAAAAATGGAAATGAAAACTTGAAGGTGTGACACTTAGACTTTGAACAACAAGGTCAGTCATACCGCTGAAATTTCATCCACACAATCTGGAAGAAAATTGTATATATACATATTTTACAGGTTCACACTGCTATCCTGGCTCTCCAGAATTATTTATTAAATTTGCTTGACTTACACTTTTGGCCCCTACTATATTTTCTCTTGTTTTTACATCCTCATCAATATGAAGCCAGCATAGAATTGTGCAATATGAGTGTGGCTCTCTATTGCATTGCAAGGGAAGGATAAGAGAGAAAATTCCTCAAGTCTAACCTGGACACAGCCAGAGCACGTCCAGTCTGAGCAGAGTTCCTGAGATCTCATCACACTCAACAACTCTTCAATGACATGCACAACAAAAGCCCAAACTGATGTTCCATTTTCCTTAATGGGAAAACATTTTTCAATATGTGCCAAGTCTTATGAACAACCTGTAATTCATTTTTTGCCCTTCTCATGGTCAGAATTGTTTTATGACACAACACTGCACGCTACACTAGCTAGTGCTGGTTATTCCACTGGTTAGGGCTCAAAATCTAATTTGACAGGAAGGTGTGTGGTGCCATATATTCACAGAGCTGCACCTTTTACCCCAGAATGCATGTGTACATTTCTGAATAAGCAGTGAGCTATCTTCAGTCCTTTCCAAGAGTACTCTAAAAGACAGAAGAAATGTAAGCACATGGAACTGTTGCTGCTTTCCAGTGAAGGTTCTTTGCCGTTTCGTATTGGTTTCATATAGGAGAGACTTTCAGGGCCCCCTTATCTGTTCCCCATGCCATCACCAGAAAGAAGTAATTATCTTTTTAAAACAGATTGCTATCCAGGCTACTCTAAGCATTCTCCAAATATCCCTAGATATCCCATTCCTTTCCCACACATTGTCACAGTTACAGATGCTCTAGTTGTAATATCTAACACAGTTTCTATAATTCAGTTTAAACTTGGTATTCTTTTCTCGGTTTTAGCTGACAATTGAAAAGAAAAAGCTATAAAAATGTTGAAGTAAAAAAATTTTGCAGAAAGTTGTGCCCCATGGCGCATAGTGCCCCGTCATCCTTTTGACCAGACCTAAGGATTTTCCCCATATATATAAAGTGGTGAATCAGAATGCAAAGTCACTCTTGTGCAAGGAAAGGACACACATTCCTTTTCAATACACAGATCTCAAAACAATTTTCAGCGTAAGAACAGGTCTTATAAAGAGCATTTAAGCAGCTGTCTCATCATAGACTTGATTTTCCTGGTTGAGCCCATTTACGGGTAAATCCATAGACTCCAACCAGTCTATAAACCACATACTCCAAAATATCGACTTCAGTTCAGCACCATTTTCTCTGTAATTGTCATACTTGACTGACAGATGACATATTTGGCTCAGAAGTGGTGTACTCTCTTCCTATCCCCTCCCACACCCAAGGTACAGATGTTGTTATTTGTAAGGGTATTCTGATTTAAGAAGTGCTCAGGATCATCTCAGTGTCTCTATCTCCTCTTGCCTCCTCCCCAGCTCAGTTGAGAAAGAGAGTCTCTCCTCAGCATTCTCTGCCTCCTCTGCTCCTGCTCTGGCAGCAATTCTGAGCATGGAGGAAAATTCCAAGTTCATCCACGGAGGTAATTTTCCAGATATTTCCAGGAAGACACGCAGGACAGACAAGGATCTGTGAGTAGAGCAGAAAAATTCTTCTGCACGAGTGCCCAAGGCACTTCAAATACTACAGCAAGCATTCCATCTGTCCATGACTTAGGAAAGGAAAATAGAAGTGCCAGAATAAAGGAATCTAATAAAGCAAGTACTATGCTCATACTAGCAAACATTCTGTATTATACTCGAAGAGCAAGATCATTCTGCATATATAATCTGATTGTATTTTTAACTTTTATACCCATTAAAACTTCAAAGTATTTTATGAATAGAAAATTTATGCTACATGTCCCATGAAGCTATGCTAACCCTTTGGAGAACTAATCATCCCACTGAACAGAATTTTCCCTCTCAGTAATATTTAATACAGTAGAGAGGCTGATTGTGATAGCAAAAATATGTTCTAGTTTCCTAAAAGGAAAAACCCTCAAAAAGTCCAGGCTTGAGCAACTGTTTTCCTACACAATCAAATTAAAAAGACGGAGAATAAAGCTTAAAGCAAGATTCTATTTAAATAGTATTGCATACTCTCATATTAGTGAAAAAATGTACACTTGGAAGAGGGGAGCAGACCAATCATTTAGATTGTATAGCTCATGGAGAGCATGGGATTCATTAATGGTGAGGATATTCAGTAAATCCAGTTAAGGAAAACAGCCAAAACCAGTTGATGCAATCAGAATGCTCTCCCCATCTATTAGGCATACAACATTTAAGAAAATTTACAAGCACCAACATTAACTAGTGTTCCCAGCCTTTATAATCTCTGCAATGAACTCAGCCTTCAACAGACAGAATAATTATGCTAATAGAAGAAAACTTTCCAAAAAAAAGGCAGCCAAATCGAAGAGACCTGTCAATGCCTGTGTCATCAGTGGAGTGATAACTAGTAAAGAGCAGATATCAAAGGCTGTCTTTTTCTTCCCCTCCATGCTCTGTTCTGTTTGAGCCCATGGTGGTCACAGCTCCTTTAACAATATTTATAATGAAGGAACAACGTTGGAGATGTCAACCCTGATTATTCATAAAGGCTCCTCCTGCCCAGCTCTCCCCTTAGGCTAACTGTAAAAGTACCTGATTCCCAATTCTCAAACACAAAAGCGCACAGAGCTTGAAAGCTGAGCTGACTAATAAAGTTTGCATATCCCTAAGAACAAGAGCACACAATGAAGAAGAAAAGGAATGGCAAGATTAAACAAAAACAGTAAGCTTGGATGGGAAATAATAAAAATTTAAAGAGGCAAGAACTTAGATACCCCTCTCCCCCCCCCAATACTCCTGTTCATTTACATTTCAGCATGTCCTAAGAAGCATCTGTTTTATCTCCTGACTGCTGCATCAAGGTATAACATACACCACAAAACTTAAATCACAGTTTGGAGTTGGACTGATGACAGGTTTTGAGCAATGTAACTTCTAGGTCATGGAACTTCAGCTCAGGAGGAATCTAGAACAAGGGATAAGACTGATCCAGCAAACAACTCTGGTTTACTGTTCCCCTTTGGACCTTTATTGGTATTTAAAAAACACATAAATGTGGGAAATGCCTTCAAACAAACAGGAAATAACCATGGTATCCTGAGCTGGATTTGTCTGCTGTAGAGCTTCAATGCCTCTCTGAGCACCTGTCTAACAGTAGTAGCTCGGGGCTAGACTGTCAGGGATTTTTTCTTATTCACACACAGGACTAAAAGAAAACAAGACCGTCTTTGTCCCTCTGCTCTGCCTTGCTTAGAGAATGACTGACTGCTGGAAAGTGTAAGGGCCTCCTGCCCAGAAACAGGCAAGTGGGCAAGAAGGAAAATCAGGGCAAGGAGTCCACACTACTCCAAGCAGCAGGTGAGCCGCAGGAAGAGAAGCCTCCTCACTGCTCCTTTCTGGAGGCTGACTGACACCACAGCATTGCCTCACTCTCTGAGAGGGCTGCCTAGTCAAGGGATACTGAAATCTTGGAGGCTACCACCTCCCCCTGAGAAAAACTTGAAGCTGTTAGACCGCACTCTGAGCTTCCTGAGGCAGAAAGCAATAATAAAAACTCCATGTCTCAAGAAACCTACGGGGGCATTTTGAGGCGGGAATAACAAAAATGCAGAATCATCCAACATAGAGTTTGAAGCGGATGCTGGAAGAACTTTCTAAACTGGGGGAATCGACATGACATTATCCCCGCAGAGTTCCCTTCCTGGTGGTTGCTTCCATGGCAGAGGGGTTTCAGGGCTGAGCAGGCACAGGTTGCCCAAGTCCATGCACAGAAATGCTGACACACTCACCTGGCTGGCAGAGCCACATGGAACCATATCTGAGACAACGCGTCCCTTCTGAGTCCAGCAGACTACACACATCCTATCTATCTGCAAGTGCTAATGATAACTGTACCTGTAAATAACAAATGGGAATAAAATTTACTTTATTTAATCTCTAATAAAAATTTGCTTTCTCCTCACTTTCACAGACTGGAAAAAAAATGGATGACTGGAGCAAACTGTATTAGCAGGACAGCACTTCCAAACAACCTTCAAAACCTTTAAACGTGTGAACAAAATGGAAACAATGAAGCAGAAGCAAAGATATGTTCAGTGGTAACATTTTAAAAAAACTGCTACTGTACAAGTCCACTAGTTTTTTTTTTTTTTAAATCACACAGGCACCGCACAACACTTTATAAAGCAGTGACACAGGACTAGCACAGCTAGCTGATCATACAGGATACCCAAAATATCCCACAGAAGGCAACAGGGAAACAGCTGATCCGTGTATTTCCTTCAGAGCATTTGAAAGCAGCTATCCCCCTCAGTAACCAGGCTGTACTTACAGACCATCCGCAGGAATTGATCTGTGTACAGATGTGCCATCCCAGTGGGAGTGACAGAATATGTGCTACCACCAACCAGGTTACACCTTGCTGAGAAAAGTATCTGGGCTTTACAAATACAAGAGATAGCAGTGATAAATTAAGCTGAGTTAAAACTGTGTAGGCTCTAGACAAACTGAAAAAACCCCACATTTTCATTAAGAAATTCACATTATCTGTAAAAACTTCTGTAGACTATAATAGTCTTTCTGGAACAATTGGAATAGTCCTTCTTAACAGCAGCAATATAGGATCTGCTCTCTTAGAGCAGCTGCAGACGTTTTCCTTTTTACGAAATAATCTTCTGTGTTATGACAGGAAACAGGCCAGGCCTATCTCATCTGATTTTGCCAACACACACACGTGCATGTGTCCTTGGAAGGATTAAAAATGGGTAAAATTTCAGACTACACAGCCTAGACTAGGTTTTCTCTTGCCCTTATAACTCGAGGTATGCCACCTCAGATGACAAGAGTGTCATAGTACTGTCTCTGAACTCAATAGTTTTGCCTTTACACCAGGATTGTCCCGTCCTTTGGTTTACTGTAAATGCCACAAGGAAAAGGATGATACTGTGGGTAGTTTAATCACAGAGGGCATATTCATTATTGGGATATGTAAAGAAGCATGGCAAAAGGTCAAACAGAATGTTTTTCAGAAATCTGGTGGACTTAAATAATTGTTTGCAAATATGTCAGGAAAAACTGGCTTTCTTTCTAATATATTGGAAAGGTTTGTGCCTTTGAAGTGTTATAGCTACTGTATCTCAGCCTTCCAAATTCTGTCTGTTGACTCCCCTACATATAATGGAATATTTTAAAAAGCATTTAATTTTCTAGGAGATATTTTTTCTATCACAACCATGCTAACCTGATCTAAATAAGAGATGGCTCCAAGAACAACTTAAGTGCTGAGGCCATAGAGTTAGAAACTGGTGAAGCACCTTGATTATACATGATCCAAATGAAACTATTTCTACTCAAGGATCAAAATAGTCCATTTAAAAAAATCCTAGCTCTATCACTCCAGAAGTTTTTCATGAATTGCAAGGGTCTGCCATACTTAGCTGCTGCAGGAGTTATGAAACTTTGTCTAGCTAGATAAACAGCTGTGTCATTACTCAGTGACGTGCATGTGCTTACAACATCACCGTACTCCAGAAGAGTTACCTCTGCTGAATTTTATTCACGTACCTTTGTCATCTGGGAACATATCAGAACACATTCGTCTCAACTGCCATGCCAACGACCTCAGTGAGATTCTAGGAGGAATGTGTTTAGCCCAGTACTCATGATACACACCTCACATCTCTAGCAAGAGGGCAGTGCATGGAGTGATGAGGGAGATGAGGAACAATATCTGACTCAGCTCAGTACCCATAAGGCCATGGCCTTTTTACTAATTAGCATGATTTCAAAAATAATTGGCCTTCTTGACTATGCCACAGTGCATCAAATGAAGTTGAGCACTAAGAAAGAGGCATTACTGTTTACTCATTCACTGCCAAATTGTTAAAAGAGGTCATTTAAAAGGTCAAGAGTGATATTACACTACCTGAGAACTTTAATCTGAACATATAAAAACAGGCAACACCTAATTATGAAACCAGAATTAATAGGTAGATAGTTCAGAACAATAAGATAAGCAGAATACAGAGAGGAGTAATTAACCAAAACAACCGTATATCTTAGAACAAGCCAGCCTTGCCTTTCTAGCCATCGTAGAGTACTGCACACCAGTTTTATAGTGTACCTCACAAGCCATTCACTGCACTGATACCTGGAGCTATTCACCAGTTTAAGCCTCTGCAATCTGAAGTAGAGATAAGGATGCTAAACCTCCTCTTTTGACATTCTGAGGCACCCTACCTCAGGGCACTGTGAACTCACAGCCGTCTTGACTCCTGACTTGAGTCTTTAGGCTCCTTCCATAGCTCGCAACAGTCCTTGACGGAATCTCTATCAGCAGCTTTTGGTTTGCAAATGAACTTTTTAGGAGAACTATGGTAGAAATTAACACCTCGTGCCTGCCCCAGTTTTTAAACATAAGAAATAAGCCTTCCATTTTAAAAACGAACTTACAAATCTCCTAGACTTTTACAACTTTCCACCACTCTTTACAGGGAGTGTCCCTTATAAGGTACTATCCAGTGGAGGCAGGAGCTGCCTTTGGTGAATAGGAATCAGCTGTGTTTCCAGGTGGTTTTTGTTTGAATAAATAGCCATTCCTATTGAAAGCTTTTTCAGTGTTAAATTCACACCCATCCCAGATGTCTGGTCTCCACTCTGACTTGAAGATAGAAAGGATAATGCCTACATGCTAAAAGAGAGTTTGCAGCTCACTAAAGGCACAGATATCTAGTAGAAAACGAATTTAAAGTAACACTATCACCAACAGGACAAATCTTGCTTGATCTCTCTCCTTGGTACATGGCCTTCTCTGTAAAAACAACATGCCTTAGGGAAACAGAGAGTGGGGAGGGAAGGAAGAATCACACAAGCAAACTCCCCCACAACACCACCACCTGAAAAAAACCCTTTATGTAACTCCTCATGAGTTCCTTGTCCCAGGTTCCAGGAGTTACTCTCTGCCTTCAACATTCCAGCAAAGCAGTGGCATCTTTGCAAGATTGTCCTTTAACCATCACACTGGAATTTCCCATTTCACCAACAAAGTTGCACTTTGCACCTGACTACCTAGAACATTTAATCAAACTCCCACTAGGAGACAAGTACAGATGCAGAAATCCATGGCAAACTTCAATGGGGAAATCAAATAAGTTTTTAAAAAACATTAATTTCCCAGCCAGTCACTGTTGGTAAACTTAGCTTTATAGCATCTGCAGCCAAACATGCAGCCATATGTGACTGGAGGAGCCAGCTCTCCATTTCCTAAACCACACATTCAATTTAGATTTAATAAGACAGTAATTGCACATTAAGTACTCATTGATTACCTAAAATACATTTATTAAGAAATAACAGCTATGTAACACATCTCTTAGATACTCCCATATCTATTACAAAGCTGTTAAACAGCAATAAATGTTTATCTAAAAAATTAGCATTCAGCTAACATAAAATACACATCCTATTAAATCCAAGAGAAATACACATTGAAGATATTAAAACCCCTGTCTACTTGCCTCAGTTCTTCTGAGAAATCCTGTTCTGTTCAACATCTAAAGCTGCAGCACCAAACCTTTGAAAAGCAATCTTTTTCTTGAAAAGATCCAAGAAAGTTTCAAGAAGAAATCTCTAGCCTTTCAAGAAATCCTTCTTAGAGCTTCATTTGCTTGGTGAGAGAACATCACCCTTCACAGCTCTGACCCTGGGGCACAGAGGAGGGCTCTTTCTACCATACTGCATCCTTCAGTGCAGACAGGTTCCCAGGAAACTGCTTTCCATAGGGTCTCAAAACGGTAACTTTGGAAGGGAAAAGAATTTGTGTACAGCGTTCTTATTTCTGCATCAGTAAGGAAGGTACATATCTCTGCTGAGCAGGTACACACCAGACAAGCAAGGGAAGTGACATTCAATGAAGTAAAAAACATTACAGTCCCTAGAGATACATTGCTCAGAACTAAAAATAACACTCCAGCCATGTCTGATCTGGAACAAATTCTTCAGACAAAGAGTTGCCAGGAGTCTGGTGAAAGATGCCAAAACAAGCACCGAAAGGAAGAGGCTGTGAAAATGGAGAGAATGGGCCTTAGTGACAAGGGCTCCACACAAACATGAGGTACTGAACAAACACAAAATGGAAGCTGCACTCTCAACAGTTCCTTTAAGCCCAGAGAATTGCCTTTTAGAGAGAAAAAAGCTACAGGAATAAAATGAGGTACATTCTGTCCAGTGGGCACTCCCTGGAATCAGATCTGAAGCACCTATGTAGGGCAGCATAATGAAACTTTATTTCTGCTGCTCACAATTCATCAATTTTCTGGGTAAGTCCAAAACTCCTACAGACTCACTGGCCTCCTGCTGCAGCAATTAACTCACTTTTCCTACTAAGTTATTAATTAATTTTAAAAAGCCCTTGTTATTGAGCAATGCATCTACATCATTAACATCAGAGAACTCTTTTATTGCATTATTGTTTATTAAAACACAAACTCAGAAAAAGGAAATTGGAAAGAATGAAGGTTATAAAGCAAAAAAGCCACAGATATGGGTTTAGAGCATGGGCATACTCAGTCATGGAAATTCTGTTTGAAGCTTCACTGTCTGTTTTATTATGGATTCCATAGGCAGCTTCTAATTTAGTGCAGCTGTTAACACTCCTGCTACATCAAAAATTCCCTCTGCTGAACTTTTGTAGAGGTTTTTGTGCTAGACAAGAACCAGTCCTTTCCAATTTCACAGTTTCCTAATTATGGTATTGCAGTTCTCATTAGTACTGTAAACCTCATCAGATTAAAAAAAAAGTAGTAATTTACAGCTGTTGGTAGCACTGTTTTTCCCAGCTGCTGCATTAACCCAGTGAAACATAAAAGGTGAGAAATAGCTGGTCAGTAACCAGCTTAGCAAATGGTGTCTAAGAATATTGCTGTGAACTGAGCATTACAGCATTACAGCAGTGTCTGTGACAAATCACCATGTAAAAGCTTTGATCTTCAATTACGATTCAAAGCCTTAGCACTCGTTTCTTTTAACTACATGCTTTAAGAAAATTAATATAAACAAACACCTCAATTAGCAACAAATAAAGGGTAAAAACCTACAAGAAGGATTAATCCACTAATTGAACATTTAAAGCTTTAAATAGCAAACTAACTCTAAATGACTAATAAAAAGACTGTCACTGTTAAAACATGTCTGCTAAAGAAGAGAGATTTGGTTTTCTTCTCTATTTACAATAGCCACCTTTCTTTCCGATGACATCCACAGAAGTATTTCCATTTTCTTCAACATACTGACTTTACTGTAGACAACACAATTCATACCTTTTTCCAGCAATAGTGGTTTAGGGCCCCTCTGAAGCATTTGTTCTGCAAAGTGACATATTGTGACAAATACAATGATAATGGGAAAATATGGAAATTTGACAGAAATATTTTACTCCTCATTGCCACTAATGAGAATAAAAACAATGAGAGACACCTATCAAAAAAATTGCAGTAAGCAATTTATTTGGCTGAAGCACAAGCAGTGCTTTTTCTTTCCTTACTTCCCTTTCTCTTACTTTGCTTAGAGCGGGCTTTTCATTTTTTTCTTCATTTTGCTTTATATTGTCAACCAAGAACAGAGTTCCTGAGGAGACAAACAGGGGGTAAAGAAGACAAATCTGTCTCCTTTGTGTGAGAGCTGTAGGCCAGAGTTATCAACTCCTCTGCTATTCAAGACAGATTTGCATATCCAAGGCCACCCGAGGCAGAGAAGGCATTTGGAGTCTGATTTCTTTTTTTTCCACAAGAACACATCAGGGAGCTAAGAAAAATAAGGAAACTCCGAAAAAATACAAGTAACTGCTAAAAAAATCCCCAACCAAACCACCACAAAACTTTGTGGAGGGAAAAAACCTTCTGTTCAAGAATTTATTTCTTTAAAAAAAGGCATTTTGTACATCATTTGCAAATATCATTTTTAAAGAAACTTCAGAAACAGAACTTGGCACAAGAACTGCAGATTGGCATCCATGCTGCTTCAGTCTATGTCTTAATACGACACCACTGCTCTGGATTGGGGAATAAAGGATGATGGAGCAGCCAGTCCACAAAACAGGTCAGTCACTTTCCCAGCAGTCTTGTCCCAAACACACAGGCATCAAGCCCCTGTAGTGGGTACTCTGTGCATGAGCTCTGTCATTAATACCCACTCTTTGGTACTATTGCAGAAATGCCACTGATAAGGGGTAAGGTTCCAGTACAATCAATCCCTAATCACAGTGCTTGTCTTCCCACAGATATAGTACTGGAATTAATGCACGATAGCAATGCAGTGCCTGCAGAAATTACTTTTAGAAATGTTCTCAGGAAAATCACAATTAATACAAATATATTTCAGTTAAAGTTAATTTTACGTGTATCACAGACATACCAAGAATGTGCAGGTGATCTACATGATGCTCTGGAGACAGCTGGATGCATTCAGTATTTCTATTAACCAGCCTCTACTAATTAACCTCTACAACTACCAGCTAATTGGCTGCTGAACTCTGCTGCTGCCACCCTACCCACTGGCAAACACGTGCTTGCTTTAGTCCAAGACAGAGCTGCTCTTGCACCTCATTTTCTGCATTTCCTCGCCAAATCTGTTTTTAGTGCAAAAAGCTGCCACCTATAATGGCATAGGAGGACTCTAGCAAATCAAGGTGCTATTAAACCTGAGCAAAGCCAGCAGAATTTCATTCCTCAATACACAGCCCAAAGACCCTAAAATCCTCATTCTTCTCTACTGCCCACGCTAAACAACTGTTTAAAAAATCGTCTTTGCTGCAGAAGATGATGTGTAGTTGGTTCTTGATATAATGAGTATTATAAACAGCTGTCTTGGCTAGATCTGAAACAGTATTCAACTGGCCGAAGACAAACATTCTATATCTATCTATACCATGCTACAGAACAGTACTTAGCAAAAAGTAATACACAAAGACAAAATTTGTTTCAGCAATTTAAACCCCATATTCCAAGCCTAAAGCTTTTAACCTGTGATTTGTTTGGTTAAAAAAGAATGGTTGTGGATGTGACATTTTCATAAACATTTATCAGTAGCATGAGAAATTGAACACGTCTTAGAAACCATTAAGCCTAGTCATATCCACGTTGTACATTAGAGAATTCTCATTACATTAATTATTTATTAATTTATTTATACGTATTTTCCAAAGAAAGTGAGGAATGTAAGTTTGCTGAAATAGAATCTGAATTTAATTTGTATTCATTTATCAAATACAGAAACAGAGGGTATTGTAGTGAAAAACAGTATGTGATTGAGGAACAAGGCAAAACAGACAAAAATCGGAACAATAAAGTCATGTGAGTCAATCCCCAAACCAGTTAGATTTTTTGTTTTGCAGCTTTTATGTGTGTGGTTTTTAAAAACCAAATATTTTTGTTCCTTTTTATGTGCATTTTGGATTTTGGAGTTTTTATGGAGTAGTAGGACACATTTCTCAAGTGTTTCTCATAACAGGATTTCTCTCTGTACTGAAACTGTCTCCCCCAAAAAATCAAACAAACCCCTATCAAGCCTCTCAAATTCACTGATCCCCATGGTGCAGAAGCTGAAGAAAAGGAAGAAAGCCACCACCAAATACTCAGAGATCCACTGAAATACAAGTCATAGGTATTCATAGCCTATGATTAGGCATATGATTTCCATGCTTCCTTATGTGCTGCGAAATATTGGTACAAATATCAATGTCAGCATTAGAGGAGAGTTTTGCTGTGTGAGACACTGGCTGGTAGCAAGTAAAGCGTCAGTTCCTTGTCTGACCTTTCCAATTGCCTGTTACCACAAAGAGTTAAAGGCTGGCAGATGCAAAAGGATGAGAAACTGCAGCAGAACAGAGTAGGAACTTGGATCAGCTCAAGCTTTTCCTCACCTAGTTATACACCACCACATTTCTTCTCATAATGGCCTTTCTCACATGGCACATTAACTATTAATGTAATACTAAAATGAACCTGTTCTCTCTTAGACGCTTCCCAGAATTTGTGTGACTGAAGTGAGATTCCTCCCTCAGTGCCCAGACTGGATTCCTCTAATCAATTTCCTGTCTTCAGGATAGCAGTTGCTAGAAGTGAAGAATATGGCCTGTAGCTCCTGTAACTAATTGGAGGGCAAGGCAGCAATGAAAATCTGATGGTGCTACTTTGCAATCCTACAATCCATCAAGAGAAGCAAAACTAAAATTCATATAATTATCGTAACTGGTTTTTAAACCTATGAAATTACTTCAAAGTGAGGAAAGGTCTAAGTTCTATTCTTGTTCCATCTGTTTCATAAGCATTATGACTTTCCAGGTATTAAAAGACTCATTTTAAATGGCAGAGAAAAATTAACCAGGAGGGAATCTTCAACAAGAATATGCAAGTCACACGTCAGGCTACTCTGCTGGAAGAGGATAAGCAAAGACCACATATATATAAAACATTTCTTCCATGAATACTGGGCATTCTTTTAGGATACAGAGTACATCATAGTGCCAGATGGTAAAATTGTGCAAGTGCCACAGGCCACACCCTTGGAAGTACAATGTCAGAAACCAGACAGTATTTAAGAACAATTTGGATCAGTTTCAAGTAACTCAGTACTTACTCTAAACCAAACCAGTTTATGGGTATAATAATGAGATCTCACTGGTATTTTTCCCATTTACAAGGCTTAGCTTTCAGAACAGTTGATTCTTTAGCCCCAGTCTTATCAATGTACTGCCTTGTTTCCAGACAATCTGAGCTACAGAAGAAGCCGAAGGAAAATGTAGGTCCTGAAAGACTCTGTATAACACCTGCCTTGGTTTGCTTGGGTGTCACCATGGGGACTTTTCCAGCCAGTGCTTCAAGGAACAGAACAATTCTTTCACCCTTCCTGGACAGAGGCAACCTGCAATGATTAAGGCAATACATTGTTTAGCACTTACAGGAAAATATACAGCATTATCAACCACAAAGTTTAACTCTCCTTTGAAAATGGGGCTGCTGAGTCCATTGCAGTCAGTTATGTGTTATACATATATACATGCAGAAATACTAATTCAGAGCCTCTATGAAACTAGAACCACAGTTTCTTAATCATTTAAGGTCCTGTTGAAAAAGTGCCTAGAAAGGTGCACTACCTGCACTAACACCAAAAGATCATAGACACCAGACAAGGTTAAGTCTCATAACTCCCTTTAAGGCTGATTTCAGTCGCTTCTTTACCCTGTGTTTTCAATACTGCAGAGATTTCTTTTGCCAGGATTGGTCAACTCTCTTATACCTTTTAAATTCCATTTCCTATACTGAATACACTAAATACCACCCTTCTCAATGAAAACAAGTCAAGTAATTGGCTATTGCATAGTAACAGACATTTTTTCAGTTAATGTAAATCAATATGCTCAGTAGTCACACAGGTTTACATTCATCCCAGATTTGGTGTAATAATTTGTTTGCCATAATATTCCCTCTTTCTTTCACAGGTGTTCTTAAAAACATTATCTCACCTAGATCTGTGAGAAAGAAGTTGGATAGAAAACAATCATGACAGTTGGAGGTTCTAAAATTGAGTCCAAAATACTTTGAGAATTTGTAAAGTGATAGCATTTCCACTTCCATATGCCCCTTTAGCTTATAAAAATGCAGGAACCTCATTGCTGTTTAATTCAGTTTGAAAATATAATGAAAAGTATTATTTTTGAGCCAATGCAAATACAAAGTCTCCCTATTTCTTCCCATCTCAAATAATTTTTATAAGCATTTGTTCAACAGCAGCTAAATGTAGAATTGGGAGAGCTTGAGGAGAATTTGAGGATGTATGTAAAATTAAAGTCCTTCAGTTGTAATGTTACTTCAAATATTCAAATGTTCAAAGACAGTAACATAGCACCAGAAAATTAACTTCCTTAAAATTCATGTCTTTTCTAAGCTCAAATGGATTAGCAGCAGATTTGAGGTAATTAATTATAATTACAAGTTTCCTAGGGAAACATGGTATAATAGACTCATTAACTGAAATGTTACATTTGTTCTGTGTTTGATTCTCAGATTATTTTAACACAGTGCAACACCAGTTAAAAGTTTTTTCGGCCAGACACCTTTACTTATGCTGAACAGTTGCTCCCTCAATGAATAGCCCCAACTGACTTCAAAGAAAACCCTCTTGGGCCCTTAATTAGACATTTTCAGCCTACGAAGGTAAAATTCATTCCTTCTCGGTCAAATTCTGTGGTGTCGATTGAACGTGAGTCAGTGGGAGCTTTTCTCTGGGAAGGACCATTGAATCTGCCTCACAGTTACTTCCTGATCCTCTCTTCACTCCTGACAAAAGATTTGCCACCTAACCAAATACCTAACTAAATAGCACCTGCACAGTTTTGAAGTAGTCTTAATAAAGGGCTCAATTATATTTTTAATTTTTCAGCTATCCTCTGTTTGATGCTATTGCTAAGCAGAGGAGTATTTTACAACCTCCTTTCATTATGAAGACATAAATGCCATTGAACTCCTTATGACCAGAATACATAGAAAACTCACTGCAGTCATTAATACACCCAATACACAGAGAACTCCACACAGCTATTAATAAAATTCCTCATAGAAACCATAGCACTCAGTCTAGACAATGCCAGGAGCACGAAAGCTGCCTCTTGGTGCATGCAAAAGATCCCCTCTTTGATGCCGTTGTACCATTGTCCTCAGCAGGTAAGTCAAGGGAAATCGATGATGCACTTGTCAAAGAAAGTAGCTGCAAAAATGAAGAACTGGCTAATTAAAACAGGAAGGACTATTTATTTTATGGTCTTCTGTGCTCTCAGAAAGTTCTGACGCACAGAAGAGAAATTAAACAACGATTCATTTTGTGTCTGTGCTTTGAGAACCATGCCCAGTAAGATTACAGATAGGAGAGTGATAGGTCCAGCAGGGATTTCTACCAATTAAGCTTCTACACTCTGGGTGGGTAGAGGTGTTTTGTGAGCCATGAGTTATTTTTGCACATTTCATGGGCTGCAGTGGATAGCCACAAAAGGGCTACATTAAGAGCAGTGTTACAGGCTTTGCTCAGAGCTATCATGTGTTCCTGCAAGTCCAGACCTCTAAG
Source organism: Dasyornis broadbenti (assembly GCA_013397935.1). Lineage (NCBI taxonomy): Eukaryota > Metazoa > Chordata > Aves > Passeriformes > Dasyornithidae > Dasyornis > Dasyornis broadbenti. The sequence continues at coordinate 247,953 of VZRN01002709.1, read as the reverse complement.
AAGATTTCAGTGAGAGAACTGAGAATGCTTAGTTCTCTAATACTATCAAAAGGTTGATAGGTGTGCTTTTACTAACCCAACCTTTACATTTCTGCAATCAAGAGGGAAAAAGAAAAGATGACAAGGTTTAATTAACAACAGATACAGCTAGATTATGCCAGATTTTGTTCCACTGCATTTTTACTGTTTTCCCATATACGCCACCTAGCATCCCAAGGAACTACAAATCACAGTCTGTTTGTAACTAAACCAGAGCTTTCACATTATCACCTTTTTTTTTTAATGAAAGGCACAGCTTATATCTGTTCCATATGGAAATAACTGTAGTATTGCAGATATTTCTATGATACGTTTTAGGAAACATCAATTCAGGAAACAATGCAATGAACTGATTTTGGGTGTGTCTCACAGTATTATGAATACCCTACTTTGCAGAGTGACAATTCGAAGTTACACGCACAGAGGATTCAATAAAAGCAGTTTTCCTTTGATAGTTCTACAATCCGCCAGACCACAGCAAGGGTATCACTGTATGTATCCACAGAGAGTGTGATACAGATCATACAAGGGTGGCACATATCTTGAATATTCCATCTTATCTTTAGAGGACTAGGATCATGAGACACTCTCTGTACTATGCCTTCCTTTTCCCTTGTATAGAGCAAAGACCTGTATTTGGTATAGCAACATTTTGGCTTAAGGTTTAAGCATATTTTGAAGTTCAAATGCTTTAGAAAAAAAGGTAAACTTCATGTTACTGTAAAAGCCCAGTATTTTAAGTATGTACTTACATAATATTTTAGAAACTGATGTTGCAGGCAAGACTGGCATACAGTGTCAAAATGGGACAGACCAATGAAAGAAAAAAACAAAGATGCTTTAATGCAAAACTGTACAAGATGGAATGAACTCTATCGAGAGACCGATGAAAGCAAAACTTTACTGAAGATCATGGGAGAGATTCAGGCAGTTGCCTTGATTTCAAATGTCTGCAAGGAAAGCATGTGTGGAAACAGAGAGATGAAAGTTAAAAAAGAATGGATAAAGCCACCCTGCCTGAAACCATCATTTTTTAAATCACAAAACACCATTTCAAAATAAATTTATTAATTAAGAATTTATTAACAAAGCCTTGATTTTAACCATTCAGGCACATTGCCCAGTCATAATTTCCCCTTCTCAAAAAGGCATTCAAATAAGAAACAGAAAAAAAAAAGGAAGATAATTAAACAGGATATGTCTAAATTTTCCATTTTTCAGAAAATTTTCTGCCTTTCTTTTACCCCTTTTTTAATGCTAACTGAAATCTTTAAAAGTAATTTAGTCTCTTTGCTCAGCCTCAAGGATGGTTTTCTGGTACAAAGAAAGCAGAACCATTCATTTCCTGTTTTCACTTTTTTCACACAGGCTATAGAAACATAGGCACACCTCGTTTTGCCGTCCTAAGGCCAGAAGGGGAACCTGCACATCTGCTGGGATTCACGTTTGGCCTCCTGCCTGAAGAAAAAATCCTCCTTCAGTCAGTCTCAGCACAGAGCTGTTTTACTAAGTTGATACGTAAAACTAGGCTTTCCTCCAGTTAAACAACAATAATTTGTTTTAGTTTGATAGATCTTTCTAAATAATGGTGTCATCAGTAAACATCTGGCTTCTTCCTAGCAGATTAAGCCTCCAATGAGGAAAGTGTGTTTATAATTCTAATTTGAAACACAGCACACTAATATGCTGATTCTCATAATGTTTGCCTTAACCTGTTTGGAGAAATTATGACTACAAATATCTTGTACACAACACCTCTAAACTACCAGCTTGTACAAACAACTCGAGAGCGGCTGCAGTCTCATACAGATGATTAGAACCACTTCAGAGGCAATCATGATTAGCGCTTTGGCTTGAAGCCATATTTTACACATAAACAAAGCATCTGTTTCTGAGTTCCTGTCCCAGGCTAATAGACCCACCTCCACTATTACTAATGAGCTCATTCAAGAGAGCCAGATGGCCTATCTGAAACAGCCCCGGATTCTTCCTGAGCAAGGCAAACCAGAGCCATGGAACCAGAGTTGGCTCCAAACCGTATTTCCTTGGGCTCTAGGAGCCAGTAAAACAGCGCAGAAGCTGGCTCCACAAAAGAAGAATACAAATGCTGGTACCATCCATTATTTAGAATTGGTGGGAGGCCAACATCTGCCCCTCCAGAAGATCCTTTCATGTAGGTACAATGAAGGAAGATGAAAAGTACAGCACACTTCTGCAGGAGTTGGTGTAGTGCAGTGTTCACTGTTCCCATCCCTTGCGGGGTTTTTTTGCAGACTTTGCAAATCCCTGCCTGCAGCCAGGCACTCCTGCTCAGCTGTCTTTGCTGTACATTGTGTGTACTTGACAATTGGGTGGTTTTACATATTTAATAAAAGTGTCATATTTAATTAGGAGAACGGGCCTCTAAAAAGGATCTTGTGCTCCTTAGCAGCAACGGAAAGTGTTGAGAGCCAAACAGAGAAGCACTTGTTTGGTCCAGTCCTAAGATCTCTTTTTTTTTAACCTGTGATCCAAGTCCTCATTTAATCAGTTCAGTTTCTGAGTAGAGTCAAGATGCTCCACAAGCCAAGGAGTTAATACTGCAGGGAAACCCATAACTGACCTCACTTAGGAAGACTCTTTATATTTTATTTCAAAGAAAACAGACAGGTGACAGTGACAGGGAGAGATGGTCAATTAGGTCACCTGCCCCAGCAAACGTCATGTGTAAAGAGAACTTCATTTCCCCCCTTCCACTATGATGCACAGGGTATTTTGTTCCGCTGTGCTGACAACTGAATTTCAGCAGAGTGTGTGTCTGCATGAACTATCAAAGACAATTCACTACACCAGGAGCAAATGAACTTCACTCTAAGAGCAGCAGCAGGTCACATCACCCCTGCAAAAGTAAGGAAGTTTTGCAGAGAAGAAGTCCTTTCAGAACAGCATGGCCACAGTGAGCATCCTTCTTGTGTGCTACTATCCTGAAGCTACAGACAAAAAAAATCCTTTACTTCTGTCTCACGGGGATACCAGCAGAGTTGCAAAGATATAAACCTCCCCAAACGCAGCTCTCCTCCCCCTCCCCTCACCATCAGAGACAGAAAAATGAACCGCTCTGTGAGGGGAAAAAACCCTCATGGAAATATGCTGAAACAATTGAGGCCTGTCACTCCTCTTCATTAAAGGCAGGTTCCATGGTAGTTACTGAAGCTCTGTGGGATCTCTTGGGATAAAAGCCAGAATAAAAAATGTGTAAAGTATTGTTCTTCATGTCTTTTTGCCATGCTGCCAGTCTTATGAGCTATGCACACCAGGCATTCCTTGATTTAAAGGAAAACTCCGAAGAAGTCACATTTCAGTGCCCAGGTCAGGTGTGATCCCCACTCTGTGCCACTCTCCATACCAGCAGCTGAGAACCCAGCCTGATTTTCCTCCAGAGCACAAAGGATTTAGTCAAAGGTGCATAATCACAATTGTCCTTCTATTGCAAGGATTTCAGTTGTTTTTCCTTGTAGCAATTATTTCAGTGGGGGTAAGCAGAAGTACGAGACTTGAATATAAAGAAATCTCTTCCTGCATATCTAGAAATGTAAGAATGCACTACCTTATGCATATGGAAAGAATGACACATATGTTCCAGGTTTTCTTTCATATTTTGAATTGCACAACACCAGTCATTTTGTAGGGGTTAAAAGAGAGGGGTTTTAGTTTTTCCCACTGAGGGATGGAAAGAAGGGGCTAAGTAGAAAAAGGAAGAGAGGAAAAGTGATCAGAAGCAAACCCAAATCCCTTGTTCCAAGAGGAAAAGCAGGTACACAGCTCTTACAAGCTTCATATAATTCACAAAATGCATAGCAGTGATACCAAGCACTGCAGCACGCATTACTGAGACTAGCATTCTCTTGCAGGCTGTACCCAATTAAGTCATTTAGAATAAATCTTTGGGAACAATTCTACCTTCTGAGAATGATGGTTTAACAGAATATTTGGGAAAGAAGTCTTAATCCAACAAAACATCATGTGTCCAGAGCAGCCTGTTCCAAAGGACACTAATGAAATTACCAAAGTTTTTACAGGAACTGACATCTGCAAGCCCACCTCAGTCTGCTACCTACAGGGAAAAAGGAAAAAAAAGCCCTTTGTAATTTTGACAGACTATGACATTCTCTGTATCACTGCTGGACAGTTTCACCGTGACAAAGAGGCTTTCCTCCTCTGCCACAACACCCTGCTCTACCAAAGAGAATTCCCTCATGGTGCCACTCAGTCTTTGCTTCCTCTAACACTGATCACGAGATCTTATCAATTTTATCACAGCATAGGGATTTTCAGTCTAATGAAAAATCTCAATGTGTTGCCATTTTTCAGAGAAGCCTTCAGATGCTATTTCCACTATTAATCTATTTGAGTAAGAGCACACCAGACACATCATGAAACAGTGTGAAACATACACTATTACTCCTTTTAAGCTGAAGACTTTGAGATCTCTTTGCTTATTACTCCCCACCAAATGGTAATGCACAATTTATTTAATGCCTACTCTGTGTGTGCTGAATTAGCTCACAACGCTGCTGAGTGTCCCTTGTGAGCAAGAGCTCCATTTGCACATGTCAAGCATCCTGGTCTATTTAGTCCTATCCCAACTGCTTAATGTCTGAAACAGAAGCATCCACTACATTCTGCTTGATCTAAACAGATAATTTAATACCCTTGGACAAAAGGGACCTGGTGTTTTGGTAAGCTCCCATGGGCCTAACTATCACAAGGAAGAGATTGTTGAATGCGCACACACACACACACACACACACAAAAAGAGATAGGAGGCAGGCAGTCTGATCTTTATGACCCACTGATTATTCCATCAGTAAGTAGCAGCATAAATCTAACTCCTGACCTAACAAAATACTATTTTACTTCCCTTTACTCTATATTTTATCTTTTATAGCCAATAAAACATTAAACATTACAAAAGGTTATGTTCTCACCAATATTTTCACTAAATGACAATAAATTCCTACATGAGCCAAACAAAGGTTTCAGCAGCAGCTATCCTGACTTTGCTGGATGCTCTTCCTGCAATTCCCTCTGAATACGCCGGTGCCACTAATACTGAAAAAGCCCATCTGGAATATCTGACACTGAATTTGAATCAGTGTAATGACCCTCTTAATGATTTAATGGCAAATCTATACACTAATACAAAGCTGAGCTCTTTTCCAGTGATCTGGTGTAGTATTTACCACGGAAAGTAAAACTCCTTCCTTCACCTTGCCTTTTTAAACATCCCCAAACACCAAAATCAGTATCAGCCTTCTTAACTGATCTCCCTGAGCTTTAGATTAAGGCCCTAAACTTGTTCTCATTTTTACTCCATGAGTTAAGAGGAAAAAATTAGAAGAATTTTAGTTAAAAAAAAAAAAATAATAGAAGGCAAATGAAGGTAGTTTGGAAGGATAGTTCAGATGGAAGGGAGCAGACTACGCCTTTAATCTGCTCTCAAAGCTAAGCACTCCAGTTACCTGGACGATATGTGTAAAAAAGCCAGGTAGATTGGAAAACAGATCTGAAAAATGATACACATTTTACGGTCCATTGATGTGGGAGAGAGTGGCAGAGCATGCAGACATTTGGAAACAGATACAGAAAAAAACCCACCCAGAACCACCAATGGCAGCAGACCCCCCAAAAGACTGAAGATTGGCCAAAAAGCTTAGGAATGAGAGAGTTTTCCTATCACAACACAAGATTTCCACAAATATTTCAGTCTAAGAGGTTCACTCATACACCAGCCGCTCCATTTACTCCACAAAACATTGTATATTGAACTTTGCATTCTCGTCTTGACTGCCTGGTCCCAAGTTATCAGATTCATTCTTGCCCAAGACCTGCTGCTCGGACAAGAGTGAAAGTACTTGTCCACCTGGGAAAATAACTCAGATACACGGGCTATGAAAATTGGATCAAAGCTTCAAAACACATTTCCCAGGCAGCATCTGAGCTGAAACATAATCATTAATGTTAATAAGTCCTGAAGAACTGAACTTGGGAACTGAAACCACTTAATGAAAACAGCTCATCAACTGCTCTAATAGGATTGCTGTATCAGGTATCACTTAAATATATATATGTATATATATTAGCTTAAAAAGAAGAAATTAATCTCTAATTTAAAAGGAAAACTGAGAAACTGAGATAAACTAAATGGCTTGGACAGTGTCATACAATAGGTGAACAGAAAGAAACTGCAATCAGAGTGTTTCTTTTCTTTCTTCTATCAGTGAGGCCAAACTGCTGCCAGAGAACAGCAGAACAGTTTACCTTGGTAACATGCACTCATGCCTACACCTGAAAAATGTAGCAAATGTTAACTAGCACCTCATTGCGGGGAGAAGAGAGCAGCTATACTCATAAGACACACCTAAAATACTGTATTAATCCTGAATCTAGAGCATTTTCACAACCCAATTCATGTCTATTTTATAATTGGTGGCAATTTCTTTCAGTTGTGATTTTTTTCTAAAACAATGAGATTTTCTGATGACATAAGAATATATGATGACAAAGATTAAGATAAGAGGCAAAGAAAATCTGGGATTAAAAAGCCAGGATGTCTGCAAGCCCAGTATCTGCCCTGTTTAAGAGAAACTCTGAACAAGGTCGCTGGAGCACTGTCCTGACTGAAGGGCCTGCAGCACTTCAGAACCTGATAAATGCGTGATGTTAGGAGGCAGCCACACAACAGGAGACTCAGACACTGAAAGGTGTTTAGACATCGAATTCCCATTGCTAAAAATGGCAGGTCTGGACCTTCCAAGACGTTGCAGTGCTTAATGCTCTGTACTGAAGACACAGACCTGAATTTACAGCTCACTCAAGACTCCAGCTGAGCATTCCAGTCACTCGGACAGTGCAGGGAGGCCCTTAACAGGCACATCACACCGTGATCACAGCGTTCCTTTCCTATCTCAGGGCTTTCCTTTGATAAATTGCACACAACATTCCCTTTTTTTCTTTCTAATATTTAATCAGAAGAGATCAATCTGTGTACATGAATTATCTGCTACTTACTCAACTTCCTTCCCTTCTAAAATACAGTCTTTACCCACAGAGCCCAGAGAGGCAGCTCTGCAGTTTATTCATCCAAGATCAAGGTGTTTTCTGAGGTGACCTCCACTAATCCAAAATACATGCCACACATTTGCTTAAAACAGAGAGAAAAGCAGATTGCAAATTTATTTCCTATGTTCTATTCTACTAGGTCTGAGCTCAACTCATGCACACACAGTCTGAATTTTTTGTCAGTTCATCAGCTACCTTATTGAAGTTCATTATTTTCAGCCTTGTGGCTTCTACCCAGTTCCAATTCCTTGTTTTAAAACACTGCGTTAGCATCATCACCAATTACAGATACAGTTTACTTCTGAAATAACTCCACTTCTAATTTCTCTCCACAATCCTGTCTCCTTGTCTATGGCAAGAAATGGTGGTGGGAGAAAATAACAAAAAAATTCAAATCCCACCACATTAGTTATTTTCATTTTTTCTACATGATGTCCTCAAACTAATACAGCTTGTGTCCAGGCAGGTTTTGAACCGACAGGATATCTAAGCCTGTTTTCTCAATGCAAAATAAAATAGACCAAGACAGAAGACAAACTGAAAAAAAGAAGAAAATTGTCCCATCTACCCACATCAAACATGTATAGCATGTGAGAGCTGAAAGCAATCAGAAAATAAAAAGCAGTTGCTTTAGTAAGTCTTTCTCTAGTAAAAACAATCTGAAACCCACCCAAAACCAGAGCAAACAAACTCTACCAGTGTTCCAGGTGTAATTATGGCTCACAGCAGCCTCTTCTCACCTTGATTCGCCCTTAAGACTCAATAAATAAGATCCTTGAATATAAAGGGTTTAAAACCAAGCTATTAAAACCTTGAAATGTTTTGTGCATTGCAAATGGACTCAGTTTCAAGAGACCAGGAAACAATCCTCCTGTAATTCATCATTTGCAATTGTAACACTACAATGTAGCCACAGTCCAGAACCACTACAGGGTACACTCTGTTTCCTGCTTGCAGGGAAAACCTTCCTACAATGAGGAAGAAAATTCAGAGCTAAGAGTTCACAGTAAAGCCTAAAACATATGTAAAGAGCTCCTAACACTCTTTTTCTTTT
>VZRN01002709.1:224562-239738 GCA_013397935.1 Dasyornis broadbenti | reverse complement strand
TTTTTTTTTTTTTTCAGTGTGGAGGAAAAATTACACTGGGAAGGGATTTAAATCCCCTGTTATCAATGTTATTATTATTTGTTGTACAATACCAACTGTTGCTTTACTGATGTATTTAAGCACATCATTGTTCATACATTTGTAATAAGTTAATTGCCATACCTTTTCACAAACAAAAATACAATTTACTGTATATTCACAGAAAGCCTATAAAGTAATAGTAATTTAATACTTTTTACAAAATATTAACAAAAATATTTTCCCAGAATACTTACCCATCCTTAGTGCTTCATAGATCTAATATATTTTAACATTTGTTTTAAAATCAAATGGTAATAAATCTACTTTAAATAAACCTTTCTCTTTCATGGAACATAATTGCAAAATATTTAATAAGTTCAACATTTAATAACACAACTACTTTGAATCAGGTAGTTCATCCTGATTTTTGCCCAGAAGTGATAAAACAGATTCAATGAGTATTCAATAATAATAATACTAGAAGCAGGTTTTCAGATAAATTCTGTGTATGCTTAGAAATAGCCTTCAAAAGACTTACATTTTATTTTTACCTTCCAAGTAAACCATTACCTGAAAATAAATAAGAACTAACCAGCCAGCTAAGGACACTTAGCAGAGGGGAGTATTGGTCAAATTCCTTAGTAGTGATTCCATCAGGAATCACAGCAATAGTCCGTGTTCCAATCAACCTTCTTAAATAGCGACTATGTCGCTACAGTGTTGGTTGGTTTGGGGGTTTTTGTGTTCAGCATTACACAAGACCTTAAATGAGCCATACTCAAAGAAGTTTAATGAATATCTACTTTTCTTAACACTAAAAATGCATAGGCAGAACTGAAACAGTCACCTCACATACCTGAACAAATTCTTTCTGTATTACAATTTTAAAAACATTGCCTGTTGTGAACACATCAGTCAAAGTGAGAGGAAAGGAGGGGTAATACACATCAATAAATTGAAATATCTCTTTTAGAAAAGCTATTTTAAGAGCACATGTATTTTGTTATTAGCAAAGGTAATGAAAATGCAAAGAGAGTGTAATGCTGGCAATAATTATATTATGAATATAGCAAAAGACATGGAGTTATATCTAATTTTCTACAGCAAATAACAATGTACCTGATTTAAATCAGGAAGCAGCAGATAATTTCAAGATCAAAACCACTCCCTGTTAAAGAAAAGGAAGAAAATTCCTTTACACTCATTGTCGTTGTTAACCCCCTCTTTGAAAGGTTCTTTGTAGAAAACCTCTCCGTTTTGGAAATTCACAACATGATTAGAACCTAAGAAATTTTCTCGTTTGCCTACGCCTAAAGAGAGCAATTATAAAAATGGGTGAAGTATTTCAGGGAAGAGAGCAGGTTTCTAGACACAGGAAAAAATACTGGAAGATGAAACTGAATTTTTGACAGGAAGGCTTAGAGTCAGGGAATGTAAATGTTTGGAGAGAGCAGAGTTCATGTGTAGGGAGACAGATTCCAGTTCTTGGCGTTGTTTTGTTGTCTGCGGGAGCACCTTGGCGCTTTCTCCGAGCTCCCTCTCGTGAGCAGCCGCTGCCAGTGCACCCAGAGCGGCCCCGCAGCGCTCGGAGGAGCCGCAGCTTCACAGCGAGGTGGTATCGTGCCTTAGCGCATCGTGCCCCAAAGGACTTGAACAGAAAGGACTGCTGCCAAACACGGTACCCAAACACGGCTGTCTTTCCCTAGAAGGGACAGGATGTTAATAGAAAGACGCCCCACCCTGAAATAAAACCCCAGCTCCACTGTTTTAAACGGTGCTTCTGAAGACCTCATCCCTCCTCACTGCAGCGGGAAAAAACTACACTTGAGGAACAATCCTGATAAACAGTCACAGCAGTGTTCAGAGAGCAAACATTACCCGTTTGAGAAGTGGAACGATAGACAACTTTTTAATATTAATAAAAAAGATGTTTTAACAGCAAGGACAAAGCTTCCATCTTGCAAGGAACCTTTCTTCTATCAGGATCTAAATGTTGGCTTAAGTTTCAGCAGAACTACATTTTAATGTAATTAAACCATTTTAGAGCTGATTCTCACTTGTAAAACATCCTGCATGACTACTTATCAATGCACAGCACCTTTTTTTTTTCCAAAAGATGTTTAGATGCTGTGTAAATGAACGGAGGAATTGCAGAAATAAGGAACACGGCTTAGTACAAGCATGACAACTGTTCTTTAGTTATGTTACCTTACTCTGAATTAGACTTAGTTTAGATCCTGACTTGCATGAATTCCTCTGAAACATGAGGAAGGGAATTCTGAAAGGAACAGTAAAGTCTCCCTTATGCATAGGACAGGAAAACACATCATCATGTTCGAAACATCACTGTGCAGCCCTTGCACTCTGGGGCACAACATACAAAGAGAGAGAGAGAGACGTGCACTTCCCCACAGCTTCAGGCTTTTAGAGCTCAAGCAGTTAGAGCTGCCATGGGAGGAAACATCCGAAGAGAAGGCGTTCCTCAAGTACCCTCTTCTCTTTGCAGCTTTGAAAGTGTGCATGACATGCTGGGGCTCCGTGGCTGCCTGCCTGCCTTCCTTCCTTCCCCTGTGCCATCCCATTTGGACACAGCCACGAACATAAGCAAGCAAGCCCATGGCTCTGCAGCTTTGTTCTTCGCCTTTGGCAACAGCACACGCTTTTGTTCTTGCTGCTGGCCTGCGAAGAGTCGTCTGCTTCTCGCTCGCACTGAAAGAGCACCTTACCGGCACAGCAGCTCTCCAGTGCTCAGAAGAAGAAGAGAGAAGCCACATGGTATTGTGCTTGTGTGCACCCTGTAGAGCATTGCAAAACTGCTTGTGTGTGTGACTGTGTCCAAATGGGACAGCACATCTCTCGGGGAAGAAAGGAAGGCAGGCAGGAGTGGAGCCCCAGTGCGTTGTGCATGCTTTCAAAGCTGCAAAAGAGAAGGGGGTACTTGAGGAACACCTTCTCTTCAGATGTTTCCATTCGTGGCAGCTCTAACTGCTTGGGCTCTGCAAGCCTGAAGCTCTGGGAAAGTGCTTCTCTCTCCCTCTCTCGCTCACTCTCTCTGCACGTTGTGCCCTGGAATGTAAGGGCTGTGAGATGCTTGTTGAAGCAGAGAGAGCATTCTGGGCTGACTTTGCCTGGGAAAAAGCTTTCAGCTGGATTTTTACAATGTTCTACAAAGTGCACACAAACACGCTGTTGTGTGCCTTCTTTCTTTGCCTTCTGCACACCGGAGAGCTTGTGTGCTGGTAAGGTGTTCTTTCTGTGCAAGAGAGAAGCAAACAACTCTTTGCAGCCCGGCAGCGAGAACGAAAGCGTGTGCTGTTGCCAAAGGCGGAGAAGTAAGCCGCGGAGCCCAGCGCTTGCTTGTGCACATGGCTGTGTCCAAATGGGATGGCTCATCTCCCGGGCAAGAAAGGAAGGCTGCCAGGCATGGAGGCATAGTGTTTTCACACCAAATATTTTTGGTGGTCTACAGCCAATGATATTTAGGCAAAATCTCTCACCCCTCTAATAGTGGCATGAAACAGCCTCCTGTATGCTTCTCATATCTTTTCTGAAAGGCTGATTTAAAGTGTCAAAATTATCTCTGAGGAGTACCCCAGCATTTTAAACAGGGATACAAATTAGATAATGACTGAGATAAAACACCTGATACTTGGCAGGCAGTTTTGCATTTCCAAAGGAGCAACAGCTGGGAAAAGAGGAACCCATTTTACCTCTGGCAACCGTGTGCTATTTGCATTAAGTTGTGCTAGGGATGTGATCACCAGCCCCCGGAGAGCACCTGGATGGCTGCTCCCCTCAACCTTCACCTATGAGGACAAAGCATCCCACTCCCAGCTGGGGTGAAAGCTTTGCTCTTCACACCTTTTCCATTAACACCTGAGTGTGACTTCCATGCTGTAGCAGGAGAAAGTGCCGCAGTAAGGTAAAAGCAGTGCATCCTACCAGCTCTCAACTGTGCTGGGTGGGGAGGGTCCACAGTGCCCTCAGCGTGCCCCAGCCCCTCCATCGGGCCCACCCACGGTGCCCTCAGCCCGCCCGGCCCCACAGCCGAGCCCGCCGCGCGAGGAAGGCGGGAACTCGCTCGCCCCTCACAGAAACGGCACCGCCCACCTCGCTCCCCTCGGAACAGGCCAGCACCAACGCACCTGGGCAGAGATCCCAGCGCCGGCTCTGCTGCAGAGAACACTCCCGATACAGACAGGCTGCTCTCCGTGATCTCAAACTATTCCCCCTTGCACACAGGCACACAAAGCGTTTAAACGATGTTGGCCCCTCACACGCAGGCAGAGACAGGTGTGGCTCTGGTTTCAGTGGCATGTAATTGGGGGAAAAATAATCACAGAATAGTCACCTCTGGAGATCATTCAGTCCATCACCCCTGCCAAGGCAGGGTCACCTGGGGCAGTTGACACAGGAACGTGTCTAGGTGGGTTTGGAATGTCTCTAGAGAGGGAAACTCCATGACCTCCCTGGGCAGCTCTTCCAGTGTTCTGCCACCCTCAGTGTGAAGTTCTCCCTAATGCTGAGGTGAAGCTTCTTGTGTTCTAGTTTATGCCCATTGCTCCTTGTCCTGTTGATGGACAGCACTGAAATGAGCCTGGCACCCACTTTGGAGATATTTATAAGCATTAATTACATCCCCTCTCAGTCTTCTCCACACTAAACAGGCCCAGCTCCCCCTGTGTCTCCTCATCAGAGAGATGCTCCATTCCCTTAATCATCTTTGTGCTCTCCACTGGACTCACTCCAGGAGCTCCATTGTCTCTCTGTACTGGGGAGCCCAGAACTAGACACAGCACATCAAATGTGGCCTCAGTAGGGCCAAGCAGGGGGACGGGATCATCTGCCTTGACCAGTGAAGAGAATGGTTTTGGATCTGCTGAGAAATCGAATCATTAAACAATTGAACAGCTTGAGGGAAGAAGATAAGTTTTCAGCCACAAGTAGTGAACCCTAGGAGGATAAAAACAACAGAGAAAATGGACAGCAGAAGCTAAATACACATAAATTGTTCCCACAGATTTCAAATTAAGGTCTGAAAAACCCGTATTCTTAAAGTAAAACGTGAGTTTTATTTCTGTTTTATTAGAAACATGGCACAGAGAGGCAGAGCCTTTCACAAGCACATGTGAGCCCGTTTCTCCCTGGAGGGTTAGCTTCTCTGGCTATACACTGTTAGGACCTTTGGCAGAGCCAAGCAGAGCTGCCGAGAGGGGCACGCACAGCGCAGGGGAGCAAACTGCAGCAGGGCTCCGGCAGGGAAAGGGCAAGTCAAGGTTAGCTAGGAAATTCAGGTTTTATAGGATTTACAGTAAAACAAAGAGTGAAAAAGGCATGTCTGCGGACTTGGATTTCTTCTGTCACAGTTTTCAGTCCTCTCCACCACACAGGTTCAGCAGTGCCCTCTGGTAATCCCCTTTTGTGTCTTGCTGTAAAACAAGTGAAGAAAAATACAAAATACGTATGAGGAATCAAACACAAAACGTGAAAGCATAGGCATAATATTCTAAACCTGCGGGACAGTCTATGATTCACATTGACACCTCAGCCTGGAGGAGACTATTGTGACTGAGTTCTACTTGTGTGTGAATTGAAATTACTTAATCATTCTTGCAATAAAAATGCAAGGCCAAGAAGGGAGAGAAATTTGGGTATGAAGAAGAGTAACACAACAAAGGAAAGCTGAAGGACTTGATTCTGCTCCTTCTCACTGATCAATGCAAAAATCATACACCAAGGCCACTATTTAAAAATTTTGCTAATAATCTACAATTGACACCTTCAGGAAAAGATTCTGGCTAAAGATTTTGACTCAGCTTATCTACACGAGGAATAATGTAACATATGCTGTTGTGAGGGTGTGTAGGAAATTAGTTTTTAAACAGATGCACAAGCTCTTTACCTATGCCCCATGTGAGATAAAACCTAGCACCTACAGCTCCTGTACAATCACAGAAATGGACAAAAGTCACTCTAGCTAAAGAGCCTTCTCCTTGGGTACTGAAATGAAAGGGAGCAGCAATTTAGATGCTCTCTTTTCATTCAGCAATCCCAGAAAAATTGTCTTTTCTTTTGATCTGAGGATAGGGACAGGTGAACAGAATTTTCCTTCAGAACACATCAGTTGATTGCACAAAGCCTGCATATAGAGTCAAGTGGCTGCCAGGAGCTGTCCCAGCTGTAGGCTGTGAAATTAAAGGTGTTTTTTTCCATAGTACATAGATAATACAATATTCTCACTGCAGACTCTTAACACACCTCTCATGAATTCTAGTGGTACAATGAATCCAATGAAGTCTGCTGCAAAGGTCCATGATATAAAACAAAAGAAGAAAAACTTGCCTGGATGAAATAATAGAGAGATTTTCCGTATTTCCTCTTGAATTCACTTTTAATTTTCAGCATGTCAACCTCGCAGCGGGACACCATAATCCTGATCAGGACCTTGTCCCGGGTTCCCTTGCCCTGCAAGCAGACACACATTTAGAACTGCAACAGCTGAAATGCCTAACAAGCCACCTTTAGGTTAATGGTAAGACAGCAAACTACAGGCAACCGAGATGAGCAATAAAAGATATAATGAACTAAATCTTCTAACTTAGGTCATTATTATGATCCAGGAATTTGAGTATGAATGGACCTTTCTCATCAGCAGTCTTTAACCAACTTGCAGTCACAAATCTAGCTTAGGCTGTAAGCTGCAGTTTTGGTTCACCACATCTTCCTGGTATTGCCTAATGCCTGTCACCATATGTTTCTCTTTCATCCTTTTTCTTCATAAAATTTTTTGAGGCAAGTTTAATGTCTTATTTTGGCATTCAATAAACAGCTTTTTCTGTTATCAGCTCTTGGTTACTTGCAAAAGATGTATCTAACCTTGCTAACTATAATCAACTGATCTAATAAAGATTTTTATCTAAGATCCTTTCCTACATTTCCCTATACTAGATTAATCTGAATAGATCATCCAGGCTCATAACTGTTAAAGAATGCTTTTGAACAATATTAGGTAATTGTTAATTTATTCACATGCCAGTCACATACCACATGAACAGAAGTGCCTAAGGAATCAAAATTTGATGAAACAATGACAACAAAAAACAACAGAAAGAAAAAACAGTCTTTCCTACCTTCATGGAATCATACAGTCTGTCTGCAAAATACAGCTGCTTGTTCTGAATGCATTGGACTGAAGAGAGAGATAAAAATAGTTAAATATCCTGCCCATACACAGAAGAGAACACAGAATACTGCAGCCATTTTTAAAGATAACATAAGTAGTCAAAATAAGGCTTTCAGAAAAAGTTCCTCCAAAAAGGGGACACAGGGAAAATATTTTTACCTGAGTTGTTACTCAGAAATTGTTGGGTTTAGCTTGTGATTGAACCACAAATGCTCACATTCTGAGAAAGTGTTTCCCCCAGGGAAATTGCATCATTTCAGAATTGTATCATTTCAGAATGCTAGCCCTCCTCCACACTCCCCAATTCATTGTTCCACTTCTGTAAGCATCTCTCTTCTGGAAATACTCCTTGTATGCTAATCCACCAGAAGCCTCTTTTTCAAGGCTCAGCTCTGTTTGTATTCCATTTGCATTACACAGCTCTCAGTTCACCCTTAGTCTGAAATGGATTTTCCCCTTAAAGAACTCCCTCTTAAACACAGTGACATCCTTGTCATCTTCACTCATGGCACTGTACCAGCCTTACACCCTGTCTCCTTGTTTCAGAGAATTCAGTGTCAAATCAACTCTTCAATTAGCCCCTATCACCCCTCACTGCCTGCTGTCTTCTCCTCTCACACACATGCTGTTCTCTCTCAAGCCTATGCGGATACTGAACAGTTTCAACCTTTTTGTTTGCTTGGGGAAACAAACATTAAGCCTCTCTACCAAATAAAACTAGATCTAACAGCAGTTCGCAACACACATGCATTTTTATTTTAACTGGAAAGCAAAGATCATATTTTGCAGATGGCAAAAATAAGCTGCTTCTCAATATCTGCAATATCCTAAAATACACTAGGGGCTCAAATAACACCAGCAGGTGAGCTAATTTCTCATCCAGCAGGGTAAATCTGGGCCCTACCCTTATCATGATACTTTGCAAGAGCCCTGAAAAGATCCCATATAAAGATAGTCTTTACTTCAGTGTAACTTACCAAGATTAAGAAAGGCATTCTCCAAATCTCCCTTAACCTCCTTCTTGATGCTCTCCAACATATCATATGGGCTGTAGCTCTTGTACCTGTCGAACACTAGCACAGAAAAGAAAGTAGGTGAAATCAAAACCAGACCAAGAACTGGCAGAAATAACCACCAAAAGCATGAATATAGACACAAGAATGTAGATACACACGATTCATAATTATCTATGCAGGTCCTTCTCAGAATTTAATCTTAAATATAAGCATAAGTTTGTCAGCTAAAGGTCCCATGCCATGGCCTTTTTGTTTGCCTTGAACACTTCAATAACCTGGTAAAATACCATCTTAATCCTGTACTGGAATTTCTGAAACAATAGTGATTTAAGCCCTGAAAAGTCTTCAAAGGGCTTTTCCCATGTGCTGCTTACAGCGGTATCAGAGCTGCTTTTGAGCCTTCACTGGCAGATTTAAACACATGATTTAGCTGAGCTATCCTGGGACAGGGGTAGAAGCTGAAAGACTTCTCAAGGTCTCCTGAAACCATGTTTTCTAGGTTTGCAACACTTTCGTTGTCAGTGTATGTGGAATATAATTGAGTATTGTTACACTTGTGTAAAAAAGAGCTGTACACACGCTTAAAATGTGAGATCAACGCATGCACAGAAAACACTAGAAAAAAAAAAAAATTAACACCTTGGACATGAATTAAAACTTACTAGATCTCCTGTGGTTTTTTGAGTGCTTTTCGCAATCATTTCAATTGTATCTGGGATGAAATAGTTACAATTTTGTTATAACTTTCTCTTCTAGGAAAAAAAAAAATCATTCTCTTGAATAGTACCTTTTTGCAGATGGGGAACACTTCTTTCAGTCATAATGTTGATCCACTTGGGGACATCAGTTCCCTTTCTCTTCACACCAGCATCATAGAGGTCCTGGCGTTAGAAAGAAAAGGAAAATCACAAAAATCAGGAGTTGCACAAGAAGCCATTACAGATGCATACAATTTCCTTATTGGAAAAACACGCACTAATGGAACTGTGTCCGTGGGAGAAAGGCACAAGGACACATGGCTGGACCGGTCACCAAGACAACATCTAAGGATCTAATCTGAAATTAAGACTAATTACTTTGTATTCATCTCTGGCTACAGCTTTACTCTGTATTTAGCTCTGTTTACCTCAGCAGAACTGCTCTTGACAGACACAGATGTAACAAACAAACATTAGCAGCCACTAAGTTCATTGAATGGATGTGTTTCCTTTTGTTAAAGGTGCTCTATCTTCATGTGTCTGAAGCAAATACCAGAGAGCAGAATTCTGTATAGTGGGTAAGGGGCCTGTGAAAACTGGTAATTGAGGGTTTCAGGATTGCAAGCGGCAGATTCACTGACACCATGCAAACATTACTGTGCAGGACAATCTGAAATACACACACCTACTTCACAAATGCTCTCCACTCCCATAGTATTTTTAAGTTCAGTATCCCCCAAAGCCTGACAGACTGGAGATATTTCATGGTCATTACTAGCACTCACCCTGGCATCTTGGTCAATCAGCTCGTAATCAATCACAGAGGTGTCTTCACATCTTTTGCCCTTCAAACAAGATATCAGTATTAAGAAGAGGTTTCATAGAAAGTAAGCAGTTTGCTACGTGCATATTCCATTCTTCTTCTTAACCTGAATTTGCTAAATGAGTCACTGTATGCTTCATCTTATTACGAAGCTGATACTATGAATGCTGCATTTCTGTTAAAATACTCTGCCCTTCTACATTTGAATATTTTTCCCCCCCAAAGTTCAGTGTTACAGGGAAATTTAAGAGTGAATCAGAAAACTAATTGTTTCACTGGAAGCCACCACTCAGGCACACTAGGAAAAGTGGAAAAATATGAACAGCCCTACCTTGGCCAGGGCAACCATTAGCTTTCGGAAGTCACCAGATGTATCTGATATGATGTCCTTTTCCAGTTCTGTCTTGTACACTAGAAAACAAAGAGCTCTTTTCAGGTAAATGGTGTCTTACAAATACTCCTTTACAAGAAAAAGGGTTGCTAATTACTATGTTTTACTCATGTAAACAAACAGCAACAATCTAAGTCAGGTGTGGACAATGAATACAAGACCATGCTTGCCTACATCAAACCCAGCATTGACACCAGCTAACCTGAGTTCCATGCAATCAGTCTCTCATGGAAAGCTTAAAAAAAAAAATTCATTTAGACACAATTTGTATTAGTAGCAAATATCCTTCAGTCTGTTTGCTGCCAGGCAACAAGATGAAACTATATAAACCATGCAAATATCCAGAACACCAGTACAAAATGGAAAAGAAATAAAGCAGTTTTGGGTAAGCTTTCTAATAATGAAATTCACACTGAGGGGAATCTAGCGAAGTAATTTAGTGTAAAAGACATAGTAGATGTAAACTTGTAAAGTAAACTCACTTTCCCTGTAGACTCTGTTGATTTCACTGAGCTCCTGATTTGTTCGGGAGCAGATGATTTCAATGAGGGTGTCTTCATCAGTTCCCAGCCCCTGGAACACACACGACTCAGTTAGGAGCTAGCAATGAACAGGAATACTTGAATGATTTAAAAACATCTTACAGACATCTCTTCTTCCCCACTCTAACAGTTCAGGGATATTTTTTGCCAAATGCACTTGAGAAACAACAGATATAACATTTCCAGTGGCTTAGAGATCCTGTAGATGTTATGTGCTTTTGCTGT
This sequence comes from Dasyornis broadbenti, assembly GCA_013397935.1. Classification (NCBI taxonomy): domain Eukaryota; kingdom Metazoa; phylum Chordata; class Aves; order Passeriformes; family Dasyornithidae; genus Dasyornis; species Dasyornis broadbenti. The sequence goes on along the minus strand of VZRN01002709.1, from coordinate 228,839 downwards.
GAGTGTCTAACAGTGGCTTCCTCACCAGCATAACAGGATAAGGTCAACTTATCATGGCCTGTGCAATTTTTTTCTGTCAGCTGGGAGCACAGGAAGAAAATCCAGTCTTATCCTCCAGTTAGGATGCTGTTTGTTAAGCCCATCTGTAATAGAATGTCATTTTGCATGTGGCAAAAATGGGCATAGTTTTCACAGGACTCCAAGAGGAGTAACATCCTGGGAAAATGTCTCATGCTGCAGTCTCAAACATGTGGAAAATGGAGGCCATTATGTGACAAAGTACCCTTTGGATAAAGTGTCTCCCTTGAAGGGACAAGACAGTGGGACAAAGGGAAAAAAAAAAAGAAAAAACAAACAAACAAAAAAAAAAGGTGTCAACCCAAGTAATTTTATTAAAATGGCTAAGAAAAGCTAAGAGAACAAGGAGAGCTTTCCACAAAATGGATCTAATAAGCATCTGGGGAAGAAATAAAGGCAGAAATATGTATGATTTTCTAAATATTTTTGAAATATTTTCAAGAATGTGTAACAGAAAAATACTTAACTCCTCAACGATAACTTTGCTTTACTCAGCTCTGATGCCCAAGTCACAGCTTGTAGTGTTCTATGTATCAAGCCAAACTTAAGCTCAGGCAAATTCAGAGCACTGAGAGGTGCTTTGCTAATTCAGACCAGGTGCTTGGAAGCTGGGAAGAGCAACCTCTGGAAAGTGTAGAATATTTTACATTTGTGGCTACTCTGAGGCAATTGCTTGGTCTTTAATCCCAAACCCCAAACTAGTCTGATTCACAATAAATTATGGATAGGCTGTACTCAGACCAGGAGAGGGCAGCATCTGATTACTCAAACAAGGCATTTGGCCCACAGCTGAAGAGTTACCATCTCCATAGTGGGTTGGTTTTTTGGGGTTGGGGATTTAAGTTTTTGGGTTTTTTGGGAGGGGGTAGTGTGTGAGTTTATGCAGTAGAAGGGGTGGTTTTGTTTTCTTCTTTGTTTATTAACTTCTTTTTAATCATCTGGAGAAGTTAATTACTTTGTTTTATTGACATGTTCTAAATTTCAGACATATCTTAGGACTTGTCTTTAATTCTTTGAAAAACAATAGCCTCATCAAGAACATTCAGAATTTAAGTGAGGATTATAACTACAATTTCCCCCACATTAGTTTGCTTAAAAATGTGAATGTACTGGCATGAGCACCTCTCAAGCCTTGTTCCACCTTTCACGTGGCCTGCAGAGCAGATATTCCTTTCTCCAAAGACTGCTTTTGATGCCCCATCTTCCTTGTGTCCTACACAGGGGCAGATCTGGTACAGGATGTTCTTTCAAGATCAGTGATATGACCTAGTAACTGGAAGCTCCTGTTCAAGCTTATAAGTGCCAGCAGAGGATCTAATGGCTCCTGCTAACAGCTGCTCTCTTAATGGTTTCTCATGCTATGAACCTGTGTATTGTTTGTAAGAGCAGTCAGCAAAGCAGCCAGGCAGAGCAGCCTGCCCATTATTCCTGAGCTGACAAGAATGATTTTTTTCCTTAAAGAGAGGATTTAATTAAGAGTTTTAAAACCACATGGTTCCAGAATTTCTCTCATTTTGGATGCCTTGCTGCTGGATATTTAAACTGAAGCACTAAAAAAGTAATGATCGGTTTGAAAATGGTGGCCTTGGATATGAAGTCCATATTCTTTCCTGAGACAGCTATGTCAGATCAACAACCTTAAATTTCAAAGCTCATTTACCTTCATGGCAGCTTTCAATTCAGAGGCATCATACTGGGCTGGTGTCTTCAGCAAACCCAAGATCACTGCCTCCAAATGACCTGAGAGAGCAGACTTGAGTGCTGCAGAAAGTTCCTGTAAAATAGATGGGACGATGGAAGAGAAGAAATTAAAGCTCGCTTCTGATCTCCAGAGAATTTAACCTGCAGGGCTTTAAGTCTCCAAGCCTGCAACAGTGTTTCTTACACAACTGACAAGAAAACAGAAACATAAACAGCTTTCCTGTTGTGAAAGCCTAAGAAAGAAATTAGGGCAAAGGAATTTTTTCCTAATCTTCTGGAAATAAGAAGAAAAGCACCAGTGGTTGACAAAGTACTGGGAAGCATGGTGCAGACACATCTGAACAGTTTTACTCCAGTCCTGAAGCACTGATGCTTTGTTGGAGCTAATAAGCACAGATGGATCCGAGTCTGACTCCCTGTGTTCAGTGCTTCTCCATCATACTCCCACAGTTTTCCTAGCAGCACCGTATCATTTGTGGTTTTCCTCTTTTCCCAGCCCCTTTACTAGCCAAGACACTGGAAAATTGACTGTGCACTTATTCCACTTTAAGGCCCAGTTCCCAACCAGCTATCTGAGAAGATAAAAAATCATCCCTGAGCACTGAAAAATTATGCCTGTCTTCAAGGAAACTATCAGAATATTGTAGCCAAAAATCGCTATTGTTAATTGCCAGTCAACCCTAGAGAAAGAAAGAGTCAGGGATATTCACTGCACAGGATGCAAATTTGCACCAAATAGTCAGAGTCCATCTTCCCTCATGGATTTCAGATGCAACTTGAATAATGCTAATTATCAGCTTCCCTGCAGTGTATGTTACAAAGTTGAAATCGCTGGGACCAAGTCTGGGGTTCACACAGATCCATGTATTCCCCAAGCTGAAGTTAAATCTGTAGCATTCAGAATAGAATTGCTGCCTTTCAGTTGCTGGTTTCTCACTAACAATTAGTGAGCTGGAGAAGCAGGTGAAAAGGGGGTAGAGAAAGTGACCTCAGCTGAATTGCAGAGAAATTTGTGCAAGAGAGATAAAGAGCCAAGGCATTTAGTTAATTTCCAGAGTCACCCACTTAATCCAGGACACTAATTTATGCTAATACTGTATGCACTTACTGCATGGATCGACCAAGGGAGGGAAGGGGGGTTTGGAGCGTCTGGCTGCTTTAGTCTGAGAAACATTTTAATACAACCACTCCATTTGGGATACAATGCTCCAGCTTTTATGTGAAAACAAGTTCTTCAGACATAAGCTGCCACAGGAAAGATAGCACAAATCTCTGTAACAAATTTTAGGGAACAAGTTGCCCAGAGAAATTGCAGCTGCCTTATATCTGCAAGTGTTCAAAAGGCCAGGCTGGATGGGTCTTTGAACAACCAGATCTAGTGGAAAGTGTCCATCTTGGGCGTCTAAGTTCCCTTCCAACCTAAACCAAGTTTCCATCAGACACTGCTCATCCCAAAGATATTAAAGGAAAGGTAAATTATGCGACATTTAAAAATTATGATCTATTGATAGATCCTGCAACACACAAAGCAAGCAGCCTAGTACAACACAACACATTGCCAACAAAATCTGCACAACTGCTGGGAAAGAAAACCATGAGACACTGTCCCTAGAAGATATACCTACGTGTCTTTTCACATCCCACTTCCTCCTCTCATGTTTATCTCTCTGTGTGGTTTCTACTGCACATTTCCATTGTTTATATGACCGTTTTATTCTTTGGCACTTGTTAAACTTGATAAATTCAGTTTGTTCTTGGGTTGCAGCAAGGGGAAAAGAAGTGAGAGAGAAACAGACGAAAAAAGTTGCATATTTTCTTGACTGTGCATTTTTGTGGTCATGCAGAACATTTAACAAGCTTTAAGTGACACATTTCATGACTGGGGCCCATTTATGTGCACGACTGTCCCAGTGTCCCCAGGGCAGGATGGCGGGGTGCAGACCTGTGCACACATGCACGTGTCCAACCTGGCTGTGCCTCTGCATATGCCTCTATCAGTCATGCATAAAAGCCGGTGAACTGCCAAAATTTATCTCTACATTTACATTTGGGTTCAGATGAGTATTCTGGGATGCTACTGGAGGACTACCATTTGGGGTCTGGCAAACCTGGAAGAGATACATTCATCATAATCTGAACTCTATACAAGTTTCCTCTTTTTCGTGGGCATAAAACTTCAAATATGATAAGATTCTCAAGACTTCAAAAGAGAAGAGCTCTTGCCTCCCAGACAGCAAGACTCATTTTGCAGAATTCTGCACATATTTTACAGATTTCTCTCCATCAATAGATCAGTACCTAAGGTATTTCTGACAGGATAGTGTTTAATGATAGTTCAACTCGTTGCATCACTTTGTTCCACAGCCGCAGTGCTCATAACACAACTGACTGCATTCCTTTCTCAGCTAAGCTAGCTTTGAGAACATAAACAGAACACTTTCCTTATGCTGACTTGTCTTAACAAAATAACAAAAGATCAACAACCCCCCTTCAAAAAA
>VZRN01002709.1:210339-224555 GCA_013397935.1 Dasyornis broadbenti | reverse complement strand
CCACAAAAAAAAAAAAAAAAAAAAAAAAAATATCCCCTAAAGCATCTGTCTTTCATTTTTTCCTTCAAATCGAGGCATTTCATGTCAGTGACTTCTCAGTATTTTTAGCACATTTCTTCAGGGAATCCTGTGGATCCCACTGTGATTTCTGAAGGTGCTAGGAAACCACCATCTCCATCAGATTTCAGTTCCAGTTGAGTATATTCAACATATTTCAAAGTTCCATCAGTCCTAAACTGTGACAGCATAGACAAAGTAGGTGCATCTTTGATTTCACTGAAAACTGAAACTCTGAAAAACCCAACTGCCCCCAAGAAAAATATTCAGTAATTACTATTTCTTCATATTTTACTACCTTTTTGGTTCTCCTCTGGTAGGCAAAAGCAATGTCCTGCCTCTGTTCATTGCTGCGGTTTGTCAGGATGTTGATGATGGTGACCTCATCCACACCTACAAAGACACAAAACAGAGAGTTAAAGAAGCTTTCTTGTCACTGTTCTTTGTACCAGGATGTTCCCCAACACTGAAACACAGCACATGTGCTGTCTGGAGCAGAGCTCAGCAGCTCTCATCAGCTTGTGTTCATCATGTTGACCTAGCCCTGGAGAAAAAGCCACCAATGGGAGCACAGATTTCTGATGGGATGCAGATCATTGTACACACCTCAAAGTCCAGTTTGTGACCAGCTTTGTTACTCTGTCTTGTGCTTCCCTCCTGTGTCTGTGCGCTTGTGTTCAGGCACTAAGAATTCTGCAAAAAGTTGCTCAAGAACCCAGACTTTAAAACTTATACTTACTAAAACCTGTCCTGTCATTTTAGCGAAGTGTTTTCAAATAAGGCTTCTTAATAAAGCAGTTATATTTTCTATTTAACCCCTTTGATCCACCACTACAAACACAGAAACGGGGAAATAAACCAATATATTTAATTCAGTATGTTTCAGAGACTCATGAGACAGAAGGGATTTTTGACACTGGAAGAATTAAGTATATGCTACTTCTTTTTGAAATCACTGGAAGATCCATGCTGAGCTGTAACTGACATGCCTAGAGGATGTGGATGCTCAAACGTTCAACTTATCTTTTAAGTAAGTGAACTACATATCAGTAAAGGTTTAGTTTAAAGGAAATCATTCCAAATCCATGCACTTCAATGAAACTGTCAGCTTTTGAAGCAAACAGGTGGCTCTAATCTAGAGGTCAGAACAAGCCCACAGCTTCACTCAGGTCTCTCTGTTTAATACAAGGATTATGAATAGCTGCTTTCACACTTGCACACACGTCAGTGTAAAAGATGATTTCTTGATAAGAAATCCCAGAAAGTAAGAACTGGATTAGCAGCTACTAGCAGGACTCAGATTCCTGCCAGAATCCAGCTACATCTGTTTTCCCTATTACCCAAAGTAACCTGAAACAAAGAACTGCAACAGATATTATAAAAATGAATCACATAAAGTATGAATCTTGCAAAAGACCTTTTAACCGCTAGCTGCAGAATCTAAAATAATAAGTCAAATTCAAACATCCTTTCTCTTTCTTCACCACATTTTTCATGATGAAATACTACACTTGGAAGCCTCACATCCTTAGCTTGTGCTGAGGCAGACCTACATCGGTGCTCTTAGTCACACAAGCCTGGCCTGCAAATGATGCCAAAAGGCCATGGAAAGCCCCGTGTGTCTAAATTACAAATTTTGGATTGAAAACAGGCTGACTGTATATTTCAGCCATAATCTACTCCTGCACATTTTAAAGTGTTCCCGCATTATAAAAGAAAACAAATTCTCCCTGTCCAGAAATGGCCACACACAGACATTGAGCCTTTCAGCTGTTGCAGGCCCACAGCACAAGCCAGTGTCTTAAGCTTTTTAATAAATTCTGAATTTAAACCATTCTTGGCATTCAAAAAAGCAAATGACATTTTCAAGTTGTATCACAATTGTTATAGATTAGAAGCCCACAAATGACTGCATCCAAGTTTCTTATGCATATTCTATGGAAATACGAGGTGAACTCATTGCTCTGGCATTCAGTGGAAAGTAAGTGCTTGTACTTCATTCACACTTGGGAATCACGCTGCATGCACAGGATGCTGACTCACAGCTGCTGAGGTGGGGCAGAGCAGGACAGCAGCTCAAACACTTTGCTTTGCTGTTTGCTAAAGTCTCTGAAAGTTTCAAGGCAATGAAACAGAGTTTATTTCCAAATTTATTCTGGCTAGGCAGATTTTATCCCTGCATTTCTATCAATGGGGAATGGAAAGAAAAATTCTGCTTAATAACAGCTTTTCTTGTGAAAGAGGCAATGTGTGGCATTGGTAAGATCACAGTGTTGGAGCTCAATCAGCAAAAAAGGAGGAAATGAACATGAATGAGGTCAAACGGAAAAATTTAGATAAAACCAGACCATAATTTCAGCTCTGCTAGTTTGCTTAGCAAGGGTTCACTAAACCCAAACCATGTTGCAATGAGATATTTCTTTAGAGACAGTGTTAATATTCGGAGTATGTGACTGATGGTAGATTTCAGGCACTGCACTCTTTCACCAGCAAGCCAGCAGATATCCTCTAAAAACTTTTACTTCATAATCTTAAGAACTCTGTCAAAAGGTATGGGCATGCTGGATACACCACATAAACAGAAGACCCTTCTGTAAGACTGAACTGACTGGTTTACATGTCATCGTTGTTTTACCAGTTTCTGGATAAAATGAATTTATTACAGATCTATGTTCTAAGCCCTTTCCTACAACAAACCTGTGTCTGAATTCTGACAGCCATGGAATAAAAAAAGTATCCCATAAGACCTCAATAGAATGTTGCAAGTAACAACTATTCACAACCTAGTCTGAAAAAATAATGTAACAAATACTCGAGACACACAAAGTCTAAATGCTAGGAAATAACTCTGAAACAGAAAAGAGACACTTCAGGAGTCCTCTTTGCTACAAAAAAAATGAAAAGAAAATTTACCGTAAGCTCTGTTAGTGCTCTTCTAGATAGTTTCTTCTGTTTAGGCTCACTTATATCAGCTAATCTATACACAGGGCACAATAGAGCATTATACAGAAATTAAACAGTTCCTTGTCCTATACAGCAAAAAGGCAACATTTACAAAGGACATGCCAAGGCACTAGATGAATTTGCTGCAGAAACATTAAACAGCATAAAAATAAAACATAGCCATGGCATTTATGGAACGAGGAACAAGCCAGAACTGTAACAAGTTATTTGCATTATGCAAACTCTAGATTGAACAATTGCTGACTACAAACTGGTTTTATATGTCCTGGAGACATTTTTACACATTTCCCTTCCTAGGCTGTTGCATATATACAAAACACCTGTGTTTAATTCAGCTCTAGTCAAAGCCCTGAAAAGGGCTGGACAACGTGTTTGTGCAATAGAGTTTTTGCAGATAGATCTAAGCCCAAATAAACACATCACAGTATTTTCCAGAGGTCCCCACAGTTGAACAGATGGCTTAGCAACCTCTGAGGAATTAATCTGAAGAGTGTGAATGGATGCTGAAAAATTTAGATATTGCATAGAGCAGAACAGTCAGACACTCTGCCCTAGAACTTTTCCCTAAAACAAATATACAGCTGTTGTTTAGGCAGTAAAATACGTTTTAGCCATTTTACACCCAGTCACTAACATGGAGATTCATGACTGATTCTGGGAATTTTCCTTACTGAGACACAGCAGGATAATAATTTATATGGTAACTCTCCAAACTGGTCTGCCCTGATGGCAAACACCACACTTCAGGCACTGTTTATATAAGATATGCCCAGAGATAAGACTCCATGAGATATCATTTCCATATACTGGAAAGGCTGCTTTGGTGAGTGTGAAATACAGGCCCATTATAGCACGTACAGGCCTCGATTCTCAACATAAAGAAAGACCAAGGGTTCAGATATCAGGAGTCCTTTATCCTGCAGAGGGTAAAGCCCCCAAATGGTTCCTATGTGCCTGGTCTTTTAAAAATTTTCAACCACAAAACTGCTTGTATGTATATTTCTCTCATGAGAACATATGTCTTAAAATGAACAAGTCATATTCTTCTTCACCATTCTGGGATAACTTACATTGCTTATTTCTACTTTCCCCATACAATGCAAACTACCTGCAAGAGAAACAGTGACACTTTCTAGGAAAATAGTAGCTGCTGTGGATTATGGTTGTCATACTTTTAGTTCAAAAATTCTTGCAGGTAGCTTTTTACATCACTGTCCATTAAAAAACAACTCTTAATTGCACAAGTCAGAATTTTCATTTGAGAAAAAACCCACATATATTTTAGAGCGCTCACATTTTAGCGAATCTTCTAAATTAGCAGATGAAAATATCCTGTTACAAAGAATCTTGGAATGTTTGCACTTTTTCCTTGCACTTTGATGCAAGGAAACAGTACCTGGAAGAAGGGTCATAACACTCTGCCTCTTATAGTTCCACAAGAATACTTCCTGTGTGAGATTCTTTAGGGTGGAAGATTCAGTAACAAAACCATAAAGAGATTTTCCCCTTTAAAGGCACCTTCCCAAAATAATTCCTAGATAACAAAGTAATAAGCAGAGAGAATCCTACAAACATGCAGGTCCATGAGGAAGTTCCCCATTATTCACTCAGAGCTGAAAATCATCTCTCTACTGAAATGTTTCCATGTATCTTAACTGCACTGCTTATCTTTGCTGAGAGAAAGTGAAAAGACAACAGGAGCTTGACTTTCCTGACTGGAAAAGCCTTTGTACTGCTGAGGATATTGCAATTTCCTTTTGCAACAATTGGCAGCTAGAGAATTCAAATGTGTAAATTTGTACCTATCCTGAAAGTCTGATGGTGTATTTGGCATGTTTAGACTTGCCCTATAACCAGAGCTGCAAAAAATTGTAAAGTCTAGACAAAACTCTACATATACAAAAAGCATCTGCTGCCAAACATGATGGTATATATACCTCTCTCACCAGAGAATTAAAACCACCAAACCATAAACAGCTCAAAATCAGAACTTACCCACTTTAATATGGAATTTCTCCAGTTAAATTAAGAAATCTTGTGAAAGGAAGCCTTGTGCTTGTTAGGGAGGGGATATATTTTACATTTTATAGCAAGTCAAACACGTGCTTTGCTGGCACTGATGGAAGATATTAGCATTTCTTTCTGATGAGAAATTGTTTGGCTTTTAAATTTCTCCCTCTCCTGATACGCAGGCAAAAGACTTGCCAGTTCCAGCTACGCCCAGCAGCTGCTTCTCTGGCCTGGAGAAAGTGTGGAAAGTGTGGCACTCCCAGTCCCAGGACTAGGACAGGATCAAAGTCCTGGGAATACCACCAAGGCATTACTTCAGAGCTGTAGTTCACACTCCCTGCTCTTCTGATGGTTTCAATATACCGGAGAGAAGCCTATCTAATAACCTGGCTCAGAGAAGATCTCACATTGCCCTGCCCCTGAAATAGTGCAAACTCATTTCAGAAACTAATTTCTAGGGCCTTCTTCGACCCCAAATTAATACAAGATACATGAGCATTTACTTCAAAACCCAAGAGAAAAAAGTTCAAACCACCCCTATGCAGCTGCCTGGAGAGCTGAAAGCAGGAAGAAATATCCATTCCAACAATCCAGCAGAAATCCATGATTCAGAGCCCAGTCTTAAATCACTGCCAAAGGAGCTGACATTTGATTCTTAAGTGGCAGAAAAGAAGTAGAATTTGAAGCACTGATGAGTCAAGAAGGAAAAAGTGGACACTTCCAGTGATAATCTCAATAACTAATGACTACAAACTTAAAAGCATATTCAAACCACTTACAGGGTTCAAAATCTAACTCGGTCAAGATTTCATCTGTGAGGTCTGAGAAGACCGACACCTCCTTAAGTAGGCATCCTTGAGTAAGGACATTAAAATGTTGGTCTTGAGACCCAGTTTTACTGGGCCGGCCTTATATCTTAGAAGTAGAATGGAAGTCCCAGTCCCTGTTCCTCACCTTTGGTCTTGATGGCTGTTTCGAGGGCCGCAGCATCTCGGTCGGCATCAAAGTTGGCGTAGGCCTTGACTGTGGCATATGCACTTGGAGGGAGAGAATGCTGGAAGGAAAAGAACAAAACTTAAGACAAATTGTGTAGTTGCTGCAGTTCATAGAACACAAGGCTCTCGGTTACCTGCTATGTAGCCAAATGTTTAAATACAAGAACTACCATCAGGTATCTGTGAAAATAGAATTCTACTAAGATTTCCACTGAACTCTGTTCTCCTCATGTGTATTGTTCAGAATTCCACTCACAGCCATGCTTATTATAGCACAGAATATAAAGTAATAAATAATACATTTATTGCAGCAAAAACCTAATATCTTCCAAGTTTACTCACTAAACCTCAATATTCTAAAATCTGAAGCTTTCTGGGTAGATCTGAAGGAAAATGAGTACAGAAAGCTAATTCAAAGAAAGTTGAAGTCTAAAGTATTTTAGATTTTTTACTTTTGATTACAGCTACAAAAAAATAATAATAAAAAAGGAAATTGAAGATTAACAGTGATGAAGTCAGAAAAAGTTTTGTGCCCTATCTCATGGACTTTAAAGATAAAACCATAAAGTGTATTTAAGCCTACAGTTCTAGAAAGCAGAAATTACTCCCAATTGCCTTTTGAAACTCTTGGCCTGCACATCCTTGCTTTCAACAGCATAAGGCTTACAAAACCAAGTGACATTTCAAATCACCTCTGCTAAGAGTAAGAGGACTTGCAAGTAAGTTCACTTAGTAAACAGATGCAACATTTTCCAAGTTGCCAAATTTTATCAGCTGTTTATTATGGCCCTCTCCTGAGCATTATAGCTGCAGAGGGTGACCAGAATAGAAATTCAACTCTTCTCAGCTGCTTCAGTGTAAGCTACCAGCTTGTTATCACCTCCCAGGAGCAGGTTAAACTAAACCACAGATTTTCATACAAGTAGCTGTTTAATATTCACAAATCCCACTCTGCTGAGTTCAATTTAGAGACCTAAACCTCTGGCAGAGAGGTAGAGCTACTAGCACCTGAACTTGCCACAGCCATTTCCTAAGTGAATGAACAACTAAGCTTTCTTGGAAAAGATCCTCAGAAACATTTTTTTCCATCTCTAACTCCAAAAGAAAGCTGGGTTCATGAACAGGACTAAGCTATCCTAATAACCCTGGAAAGTATTTTTACATGCAAATTTTTAAGTGGACAACTTTTAACTAAAAAATTCCATGGTTCTGGCTACATTTGATTCAATCCCTGTAGAGGTCACGCTGTTCTGTACAGATTCCTCTGGCAGCTACCCCTGTGCCTTCTGGAGACAGTCTGTTTTATGCTGTGCAGATGGGAAGTCAGAAAAGCACCAATAAACGGAATCATTTTCTTTTGTCTCTTACCATCAGCTCAGTCCAGCAGAGTGGCCCCAGTTTGGCCCAGAGCCACACCACAAAACACAGCTTTTCCTTTTAGCGGATCAAACTGGCCATTGAAACTGTAAACGGAGATGTGCAATACAGCCTCAGAGAAATCTGTGTGTCTGAAAGGTTTCTAAACTGGGCATCCACCATCCTGGGGCACTGCTCATTAACCAGCCCTCTGGATGATCCGAAACAAGTCACCTGGTGACCTTAGCAGAGCCGGATACCTCTCCCTCCACCCAGCTCCAAGTACTTTCAGAGTAATTTGGATGGAGTGTTTTACTGTAAAGAGGATGCCATACACTAAGAAAACACACTGTATATTTGCAATTTGCTGGCCATCTTTTACTCTGACCCTTGACCCAATGAATTTACCAAGTCAGATTCAGTTTCCCTGACACCTGACAGATCTTCACAGGGTGACTGCCTATGAAAAACAGCCATTTAAATTCCAAGCTGGTACACTACCATCCTACAGTACTTGTACTGTATGTTTTCAGACAAGAGAGCTTTCTAACTGACTTTCCATTTAGTTCAGTATAAAATTCTTTCCAGTGTGGCAGTAAAAGTCCAGCTAATGTGCAACTGCACCACCCTCAATTGGGAAATATGAGGGAGAAGCAAATATCACTAACAGCTGAAGAGGCTTAATTTAATATAAAAACACCAGGACCCTTCCATGATCTCTGCACATGGGTATTCCAAGAATCTTTCTGTACTTTTGTGGAGAGATGCAGAAACTGGGAGCACAGAGCAACCTCAGCTCAACTCCACCCTCTCCTGAAAGGAAGGAAGGCTAAGGCAATCACATCCTTCACCTTCACTCAAATCAGCTGTGGTACCACTGATGCAGAGCACATGAGTTCTGTATTGCACAGGACAGCACTGGGGTTCAGCCACAACTATTGTATACCCTCAAGCTTAAAAACTTTTTAAAGTTTTAAAGAGAAACTTTTCAAAGTTTCTTTTTAAACTTTCTTTAAAGTTTTTTAAAGAGAAAATAGGTGGTCCAAGTACTGTGTTTAAGGTCAGTTAATTTGCTGAATCATTGCTTAGAGGATCTGGTCTAATGCTGCATAGCTACACAGGCCAGCTACTTAGTAATTCTGGCTTCCAGTTTACAGCACAAATCAGCTGCCTGATCCTTCTTACACTCTGCAGTGGGATTTCTGATGGAAATGCTGCCATGGAACAGAATTCAAATCTGACTTTTGCAACCACTTGCAAGCATCAAGGAACCAACATTTCTGCCCTTGAGAACAGATTGCTTAAATATTCTTCCAAAAGTAATTCTTCATCGAAACACACAACCATGAAAGCTGAAGACTTGACTGCTTTTGCACTACAAAACCAGTTTTACTACTTACCTACAGTGCACTGGCCAGATCTTCGCAACAGCCCTTTCAACAAACATTGTCTGGTATAATTAATTTTGCAACAAGTAACAAAAATTGGCAAAACATTTTCCTGTACCAAGCTCAGATCTGGAGCTACCAGCTATAAGATTTACATGTATAGCAAGTTCATTAGCAACGTGATGCAATAATGCATGGATAGGATTCACTTCCTCTTCGGTGACAATCACAGAACCACAAATTCATGACATGATATGCTGAGACCACACTGGTAATCTACCATCTAACTGCAACGTAAGAAATCAAATGAAGACTGTGGCTTTCCAGTGTTTCAATACAACTATAAACCAAGTGCAGATATGGTGAAAAATACGCAATCAAAACTAAAACAGAAAATGAGAAAATAAGTTTTTTCAAGATCTAGTTTAGTTTTGGTGATAATCATTACAGGAATTAGATCCTCAGCACTTTTGTTCTCCTAATGTTCTCCATTTTCAACTGGAGAACTGGGGTTCTCCAGTTCAACTGGGGAAAAAAAAGAAATTCAGAAGGTATCAGCAAAACCAAACACATTTCCGTCTTCCCATCCTTAACTCACTTATTTCTTTGGAAGAAAGAAGGGCACAGATGCAAACCAGCCATTGTTAGTGCTGTGATGTCTTTGGTAAGGCCCAGCAGGAGGATACTGCTCGTGCTGCTGGCCAGTTAGAAGAACTCTCATTAAATCGTATAACTGTACTACGGTTTACAGCTGGATAAAAACTGATCACTGCTGATTAGTTTTTTAGCCAATAAAAGTTCAAGAGATGTGTGGAATCTTGTAAACTGTACAGCTCAGTACAATTGTTGGTGCAGAGTCCTGTAAAAGGAACAAGATGGGACATTCAAGTAAAACAAACTTTTCTTGTTTAGATAATAATACTTACATCTCCTTCAAGGCTGAGCTTGCTTAAAATTTCATGAACAGTAGACATCTTGGAAGAATGCTGGAGGAAGAGAAAAAAAAGACAGAGTAGATTTAAATATATTTACAGTTACATCAGTGTGTTACACAGTCTTGAAACACTGAAGCACTTCAACGGATTTGCTAAGACCAAGCAGGAAAGAAGACTGAGGACTTTCCAAGCCACACCACCATAAATAATGCAGCAGCGAGAAGTCTTCCTTCCATTGCACAATGAAAATTCCTCATACAAGCATTTCTTCTGCATTTTAAGTACTTAAACAGGAATTAGAGAATCTCTACCTCAAAACAGAATTGACTAACCTAACAACTCAGTACCAAGAAAATTATTCAGAAATGTTATAGCTTGGTCCAGCTCAAAGTCAAAACACAGCAACAAGTAATAGCTTTTAAATCAGATGTTCAATTCCTCAAGTACTCAGGAAATGCAGTGGAACTATTTATTTTCATGCAGACATTTTTCAAAGCCATAACCCTCTTCAATCTTTAGCCCTGGATGCTGGGTCTTGTGGTTTTGCTGTAGCTCCCCAGAACAGACAGCACTCAGTAATACGATTATCAGAGATGAGGTAATAAGGACTATCTTAAAATGGTGGCTCCATAAATAAGCCATGGCAAGTTAATCAATACCAATGCTCCATTGCCAGGACTTGAATAACATCTTGCTTATATATGTGAAAAAACTAGGGAAAAACCCAGCCCTGAGATAGATTATACACGTTGCAGAAATGAACACTGATGTGATAAACTTACGTTACAATACTTTGCCTTTTCAAAACTGTTTTCTGGTCAGGGAGTTTGCCAAGCTGTATTACTGTTTTAGTGAAAGGGTCTTTCAACTAAGGAAATCTTTTTAAGAGGTTGTAAGGAGCAATATTTAAGAGGCTTGATGCATTCCCAAAACTCTGCTCTCAAGTTTCTCTAGATAAAGGACAGACACTGCCACTCACATTACCATCCAGTCACCCAGCATGGCACCTGCAGCAAACATTAGTTGCTGTCGAAATGAAAGCTTTTTTCCCAGGAACTCCACAATCCAGCTGCAGGGAGCATTATCAAACAGGGGAAAGAGCTGGCTTCAGGAGAGGAGAAGAGAAAGGCAGTAGCACCCCAAAACCAGTGACATTCCACTAACTGGTAAGTGAGCCTGGTCCCAAAATTGCCGTTTTCAGCTGGATGCCACACCCTTCACTTCCATACTGTGACTGGTTCCCCAGTCCAGTTCCTTGGCTCCATGCCCTCCCAGACAACTCCTGGCTATTGTACTGCCAGTCCTGGGTATGTCCTTTCAACCGGTTTTCAGATGGTTTTTAATCCTCCACCAGTCACTCTTCTGATAATATGAGGGCTTTCTCAGTACCAGCCACCCAGGCTGACATCCCAGACAAACCAGACTCCTCTCCACTCAGTGACCAGTTAAGAGCTTAGAGAACCAGAAAGAAATTTGAAATAGTTTCTTAATAATGGTGATCTGGTTAAAACTCTAGAAAAGGTGTTTATTTTTTTATTTTAGCTCCTGTAAAGAGCAAAGCAAAGAAATCTTTACTTTTGGCAAAATCAGTAAGTGTTATGAGAATAAAACACAGCAGCACAATTACAGTACTTCTGTAGTGTAACTGCTGTTATCACCTTTCCTCACTTAGATCACAGAAAGAGAACCTTCCATCTTCTGAAGCAATCTAGGTTTAAGTAACAAAAGCAACTTTATTTCAAGCAAAAATTAAGGTTCCGGGGGAAAAAAGTAAAACAGTCATATATTTGAGAATAAATTTTTTTTTCAGAGGAAAAATCCAATTCAGGCCTTTAAAGAGAGGCAGCAGAAGTTGTAATAAGCTGCTACCTGATGTTGGCACTGTTAACCATGCTGGTTAGAGGGGATTAATACATTCCTGAGTTATGACATTTTTAATGTTTACTATTAATAAAATGAAGAGCCTATCTGTGAGACCTTTGTACTCTGACAATATTTCAACCACTACTAAAGATGAGCAACTGAATTCCTTTATTCTTGCTTCTCACAAAGAAAACACCAGTGAGAGCTGAACCAAAGCAACTGCAGTATAACCTTCCACATGAAAAAAAAAAAGTTATGAACAGCTTTTTGCAAGACTACTGTTTCTAAATCAATTAAAAATCACACTGAATCAGGTTTGTTGGAGCAAAACACTTGATTAGAGTCCAGGAACAGAACTATCACACCCTCACACAGAGCTGGAACTCCAGGTTCATATCACCAGCACAAAACAATGCTATAGCAACTGATTGCCCATCAACAGCAAGCTGGCAAAAAAAAAAAAATGGAGTTCTTGCAAGAATCTTCGCAGAGAAAGATTTTTTACCCAGGGAACAAACACAGCTTTTGTCACATCCTGCTCTGTAAGGCACTCGTATTTTAGAACAGACTCCCACTGTTCCCTGATGGACTGATTTTATCTGATGTAGTTTTGACGAGTTCTGGATGGGTTTGAACATGTTAACAGAAAATACTTGCACTAGCCTGTTCTTCTTTACACTGGAAAAGAACCAAGTTTTACCTTCCAGCTGTAAACTAATACTTCAATACCTTAAGGCAAGTCTCTACAACCAATTTCTAAACACACATTACACAATCCTGAATCATATTATTCTGCTAAAAGAGACGGCATGCTTTGACCTCAACCCTCCCAGAAAGCACTGGTTTGCAGGTCTGTTATTATACTGGCCCAGTCTCTATTCACCAACTTATCCCTGTAACTGTTTGCTAACAGAAAAATGTCTTTTTTAAAGCAGCCCCATATCTTGGTTCCCAGGGCCAGCTCACACACATTATGGAAAAAACCCCTGTGTTCCATGGAAAAGTTTCAGGTATGCACAAACAACTGCATTGCTCAATAAGCAGAGTTAGCATTTTAAGAAGCACTTATTATGCTAGGCAGAGATTTGAGCAAAGGGTGTTCCCAGACATTTGAGCCAAGGAAACGGCATCCCCGGAATGAGAGAATGGAAACTCTCCCACTTGGAGCACATTTGTGCACAAAAACTAGGGCAAGCCTGTTAACAGAGAAGATGAGAAGAGTGAGGAAGATCTGCAATATCTGCTGTAAAATGAAACAAGGGCTCAAAATCATTCATTTATACATAGTGCTAAGCAGGAGTACAAATAAGCCAGGCTGCATCTCCCCAGACCACCCAATAAGGCTTAGCACATCACTTAAAGCCACTGTTTGGAGCAAAACCAAAACCAACAACAACAACAACAACAAAAAAATCATCTTTAAACAAAAGAATTTCAAAACCCATTAAACCACACTACTATGAACATTCTTGAACCATTCTCTTCCACAGACACTCCTCATAACCCAGGAAGTTCCATTCCAGGAAGATGCTATGCACATACAAAATTAAGGACTTTTGTTCCTTAATATTCAAGTTATTCTCACTTTTGAGACTTTACAGGAAGACCTGTTGGGTTTTAGGGTTGGTTTTGGTTTTTTTTTGTTCATCAAGGCAAACTATACCAAATGCTAGCCAGTGGAAACTGTACTCATTAGAGCTGCTTATCACAACCAGCTCTGCCAACAGAAGGCACACATAGGCATGAATCACTCAAGGGCACAGAGATTCCAAGAGTCTTTCACTCCTGTACGTCGGGGTCTGCACCTCTGTACAGAGACAGCATTTGGACGTGGACATAAGAACTGATGTTCAACAGAAGTAAAGCTGCCATGAATAAGCACGCAACTCACTTCTGCATGACTATCCTGAAATAATTTCACTTCTCTTTCGGTTAAAATACCTGGCAACATTTCTCTGCCCAACCTCCCCTCCTCACTCGAGGAGGAAGTGCTGTCCGAGCTGACTCACAATCCAAAAGGCAGCAACAGGGGATCTCTGCAATTCTGCTCATGGCCGGGCAGGGTGGGAGGCAGAGCCACGCCCAAGCCTGGCTGTGCGAGCAGGGCTCCGTGGCACAAAGCGGGGGAGCGCAGAGGCAACCCCCGGAGAGCGCTGCCCACCCGGCACTGCCCTGCAGGGCTTTCCTGCTGCCCGTGCCAGCGGCTGCATCTGCAGCGGCTCCGGCAGCCGCGGCCGCACCCGCGGGCGAGAAGGGAGGCGAAGGGGCCGCTGCCTCCAGCGGGCTCTGGGTTCCGCCGTGTCTGCGGGAGCAATTCCAGCCTCGCTCCAGCTGAACGAATACCGCCTCCAGCGAGCCTGCTTGGCCGGCACAGCTCCTCTGCAACACTCTACGCTGAGAAGCGAACTTACAGAACCATAATCAATCCTGCTGAGGCTTTGTATGTACCTTAACGACGAGAAGAAATGACTATCTGGGGAAGTTTGTCGAAGTTTGGGACCGGTTCCTCTTTCCTGAGCGCTGCCGCCACACCCAGTGTTGGTGCGGGGCGCACGAAGCTTCCCGAGGGCTGCTTCGCCCATGGACCCACCGACCCAACGTGGAACCGAGCACAGAAAAGTAACGGGCGAGCAGAGCCAGAGGAAAAG
>VZRN01002709.1:100845-210153 GCA_013397935.1 Dasyornis broadbenti | reverse complement strand
GGGCGGCTCTAGCAGCGGCTGGGACCCGCGGCGGCCCGGGCGGGGTTTTGTAGGGCCGGGCGGGCCCTTCCCGCCCCGGCGCCCCCCCGGCATGGCGCTGACTCACCCGGCCGCGCCCGACGCCCGGCGCAGGACTGGGACAGGGACGGGGTGGGCAAGGGTAGGGCAGACGCAGCCTCTCCCTCCGTACCCGTGCCCCGCGGGGCGCTGGCCCTGTCCAAAGCCCAGGGGATTCCCGAGGTTGCAGAGACGCCGGGACCAGCGCCCTGGGCTACAGAGGTTGGGGCTCAACCCTCAACCCCCAGCCTCGCTTCTCCACCCGCCCGCTGGCCACCCCAATTGCAGCTGCGACTCCCCGGTGCCCTCGGGGAAAGCGGCCCCCGTACGCCTCCTCCAGCGTTCCTGGGGCAGCAGGTGGTTGTTGCAGCCCGTGCTTTGCGTTCCCCAGAGCAGCACGGCTGTGACAGTGCTGGGGCTCTCGGGACACAGCACAGCACCCGAGGCCCAGGTGCCCAGCACCGAGCACAGAGACCGGACTCCGAACGCCCCCGCCCCAGCAAAGCCGGGCACTCCCTTCCCCGCAGTAAGAACTGGGCACATACACAGCAAACCAAGATCCCCACAGTGCGCAGGTAGGGCCCAACCTGCTTTCCGCAAGCACTGCTCAGAGTTCAGGGGGTATCTGAGTTGAGAGAAGCCTAAATGACATCTGCCACGAGCAATAAATGCTACAAGAATGAGACACAAGCTCTGCTCTGAGGTTCACTGAATCATGCTCAGATAACCCGAACAGGCCTGCCACACCCAGCACATGGACAGGAAATCAAAGCTTCTCCCAGGCCGAGTAGTGAAAACTCAATTATCCCAGGTCTCAAAAAACCACAAAAACTCAAGAATCCCAGGTGTTAAACTTATAACAAAAGCAAAATATTGTTTAAAAGTATTTGCAAATCTTCAATTGGATCACTTGAGATTACTGTTTCACCTCAACAGCATGGACAATTTACTGGTCATCAACATCAAATACTGCAGGAAAAAGCAAGCACTCCCCAAGCCCAAAATATGATGTTATTCCTGTAACTTCAGCATGGTTTTCTTAATCTTCTGAAGGTGAATAGATTTACATAGTCCTTTCAGGAATATGCTGTCACACTGTGGATTTGATTCTGCAAAGAGGTATCTGTCTCTGCTAGAAGTATTTTTTTTGTAGACATAGACAATGATGGCAGACACTGGGTAAAAAAAATTTAGGCTTAGCAAGGTGCATAAAAACTGGTGGCAAAAGGTGGCAAACACAAAAGAGACAAGAACATGGGCTGAGAGACACTGAAATTGCTGGGATGAAACAAGATCAGTGATACAAATCAGGAGAAATATTAAGAAATACTACACTCAATTTCAAACATAGAGGTAACAGAGTGGACACATGAACTGGTCATTGCAGAAGGTGAAAATAATGTTAATATACGTTTTCTGGTTAAACAAAAGTGACATGAAGGGGAGAGCCATAGGAAAAGGCATATTATGGAGCAGTGTTCTATCAGAAAATGTCAGTGCCAATATTGCATTAGACACATTAGCCTTCTTTTTGGCAAGGCCACTGTGGTTATTTCTCTGTCTATTAAGGAACCCGTCTTTCAGAATGAATTCCTGGTTATCCCACTTCAACCGGTGTCTGTCACTAACAGTTAAACAGATAACTTCTCCCTGCTTTTCAGGTTTCTTAAGAAAAAAAAAAAAATCACTGGCAACTTGGAAATGTTATTCACAGATCAAAAATACTTACAGTGCTAGAAGTAACAATCATTCTGTACTGCAGTATTCATTATGGGCTTTAAAGAGGGATAGGAGGCCAGAGAGCCAGTTTGTCTCCTAATGGCTGCATAATCCCTCAGAGACAGTTTTTTAACCCTCATCTCTTGTCAAACATTCTTAATAAAAAAGTAGAAAAGCATAACCCCAACACCCTCAGCTGAAGAGAGTGTTTTCACATATGTAATGAATTGCTAACATGCAACATATATGTTGAATTTTTGTATACAATCTGCTGAGCCACATATTAATGAACTGAGGAGGAACACAATCATTCTCTTATCTGAAGGTCCGTTTATCTTTCAGTCCTTTATTGCAGCCCGTTTCAACAGGCTACTCCCATTTCCTTAGAAATTTATTACCTTTTTAACAATTCAATACATCTTATAATATGAAGTAGCTCACAAACCACCATTAATTTTGCCTACTTAGATCTTCATATGAACAGTTTGCAAAAAGTTTGATATCAAGTGAGCTGTTATTATAACCAACAGGTTCAGATATGTTGTCTCTAACACCCAACTTAATCACCAGTTATTCAATCTCAGAATCACACACCGACCTCAGTTCAACACAGACAGCAGCCTCTCTGAACTTATACAAATTTCAGGGACTGCTGAAGTGATTTCAAAAGATAAAAGACTGACAAGAAGAAAAACCTCACTATATTCAAACATGTTACAAATTCCTTCAGTTGCTCTCTGTATATGTAGGTCAACTGACATCAAAAGCATTTGTCCCAGATGGGCAATCTAAGTAGTATGAACAGCAGAAAACACAGTCATGCTTTTGGCAGAACAACCAACCATCCCCTAATAATACCAAAGCCATTGATACTGCCCATGCAAATATGATATATTCTTCATACCTTTAAGAAAAATGTCTGCAAAACCAGTGATTTAAGGAAGGCAACAGTCAGACTGAGCAGATAGGAAAGCCTTCTGTTATCTGCCAAATAGGGAAAGGGAATCAATTCATCAGAAAACAGCAGCCAAGTGCCTGTGCCACTTTTTAAAATGAGACCTAAGATGGTGTATCATATAGATTGTTTCTGAAGATCTGCCCTGAACTTGGAGGGTTTGTACAGCACCTGTCCCAAGGGCTTCTGGTCCACGACCACTGCTCCTGAGCAGTGCTGTCAGCTTTAGGCTGATAAAAGGCTGGGACAAGGACTGCACTTACCACAAGCCCAGTGTCTCTGTGTCTGCCTCACAGATATTTACTGGAAGAAACGTGCTTTAACTAGTAAGTAAGGCAGTGCCAAGAAAGGTTTGCAATTTGTTTTCACATTGTTTAGTCACTGCACTCCCTTAAGATATCTGCATAGAAGGTCATATTTCAAATCACCAGCAACTTCTTCAGCTGCAATTACCTATTTGTGACCTGGGGCTTCCTGCACGTTGACCACAGCAATCAGAGAGAGCACACTTTGCTTGACTGGGGTCGCACAGAATCCTGTGGATGGAAAAACAAATATAATTGTGCCAACTCCTCATTCTTCCCTTCTGAATGCTGATTAAGCTTCAGCATGTAGTCTATGGACATGCTATGGGTCCATTTGTTCCACCCTCTCAGTGACATTACCATTGCCAACTCTGTCATTCTTTTGTTACTGCTTAATATTATTTGTTACTGATTTTATCTTTTTTTTTTTTTTTTCCTCCCTCTTTCAATTCAACATACCAATTTCTTCTACCTCACCAGCATGATTTTTCCCATCATTCTTCTTATTACTGGAGGGTTGATGTGCTTAACTTGAATACTCTGTTTAGGTTCTGCTCTGACCCAACTTTATATTTGCAATAACATCTTTGCGTATGGGGTCACTCCAGCTGATTTTTCTCTCACTTCTGTCAGTTTTGCTCCTTCATCTACACAGATCTTGCTCACCTCTTTCAGGATGCTGTCTACAAACAATCAACACTCCATTAATACTGGAGGTATGAAGGCCACAACTCTGTCAATATGTATTGCCTACTTACACCTGTTGCTTCAATTCAAAAAAAGAGAGGGGAGGGATCAGGAGAAAGGACTTTCTGGTCTAGGTGTGACTGAGCCTCTGTCTAGTGTTGCTCCCTGAATGTGTTGCAAGAGGATAATATAAATTCCATTCTGATTAGCATATGGATCAGGCAGACCTCTGGGTGTTGTTTTTGCATCTTGATTATTTGGTCTAATTTTGGAACTGCCATGATACAAATACACACAGATTTGTTATTAGCACTCAAGAGTAATTACAGGTTACAGAGACAGTTTAAGTGTAATTTAAAAGTTGCGCTAGTTGGGTTCCCAGGGTAACAATTTGACAAGTTACTATGTCTATAGCTACAAAGGAAAGAAGGAAGGACTCCTGCTTTGCACACCTAGACTGTATTAGTAAAACTTGAAACACTGAAGTCTTGTTTTGCTTGGGAGAAGGAGACTTGGGTTTTGGGTTGTTTGTTTGGCTGGTTTTTTTGTGGTTTTTTGGGTTTTTTCTTTTTTTTTTTGAGGGTGGTGGTGGTAGAAGGCGTTTACTCTATGTATCACAGAACTGTAATTTCACATTTTTGAAAAACAGACCAGAATACCAATGCCAACTTTTATCTAATACCATACCAGAGAACCAGACATCTTGTTAGGTGCTCCACCTAACAACCTAAGCCCTCGGATCAGCTCTATTCTGTGCAATCTCATTCCTACACTACATGCACATTCCTGCACAAATGTTATTCTCTACTCAGATTTTCATTTACTAGAAGTAATCCCTTTTAAAGAGCTAGACTTAATCTCTGGAATGATCTTCTGTGTTGGCCAGATCTCTAATATTTTGTTATGTGTGTATTTTACAAATGAAGCAGTATCATGGGTAAAGTAGCTGGCATTTGCTGGTTCAGTCTGGCAACAGAGAGTGTGTGCAGTCATAAGCAGTGTGCTTATGAACAGATCATCCAGGTTAGACACTGGCCCCCTGGGCTGCCTGCCTTGCAGTGCCGTGCTTTGCTGTGTGATCTCAGACTGTTGCCTTCTGACTGATCAGGCCCCATCTTTCGACTGTTAACTCTTCAGGGCAAAGTTTAAGCATTGCATCTGCTAAACAAAATGGCAAATGACATGAATTACTTCATCAAGATACAAAAATAAATTAGATTCATCAAATTATTTCCAGTTTATCTTCATCTGTTTCATAAAAAGCCTACATTACAAGAAAGGTGATGTAACCTAGTTTGAAGGGTGTACTTTAGCAACTGCTTTGACTGACAAAGACATAATAGGCACTCTGCCCTGAAGTTATTTCCCATGCAGAATCTCCAAGCGCCTCACACACCTAAGAGCCTCACAGCAAACGCTCTTCAAAGCTACTAAAACATCTACCTCTCCACCAGCTGGCTGCATCTTGAAGGTGATTTCTAAGTTTCCTTTTATATCCCGATACTGTTTTATCACTGGATTTGCCTTCAGCTACTTCTCAACTCTACATATGCAAAACAATTGTGTCTGCTGTTCAGTATCCCTCTTCTGCCATATTCATGCATATCTGACCATAACCTTAGCTTGAACTCTAACTTATTTTCAAATATTTTCTTCCTCACCAGTGTAAATAACACCATCATCCTCATCCTTTTACCTCTCAATCTCAGTGGACCCTTCCACTCCAAGCCTAATGGCACAAGGAATTTGCCTCCACAAAGAATCAGATGCCTGAGTGACTTTGGATCCCAAATCAAGACAAGAGATTAACAAAGCAAAATACTAGCTAAGATTATAGCTACAGTCAGAAAGAAACTCCTTTAGATATTCACAAAAGCTAATAACAAGCAAAGCTGTCTTGGGGCATAAATATAGCCTAAATAAAGTCTCTATCAACTGGCAAAGCACATAAAGTTTAGGTCCCTACGGTGTAACCCATTGCACTGATTGTCCACTGCTCAAGGCAAAAAACATGGAATCATCTGTGCTCTGTCAAGTTGCTCAGACGGAAGCAAACCCCTTTATTATTCTCACCTAGCTGACACGAGTAACGTGGGCCACCAACTTCAAAGGTGCTGTAGGCTTTTCCTCCTGACTCAGTCCAGGCTACTGCACCTTCTTTCCTTCTGTTTGGCATGAGAAATAGAGTGAGCCAGAAAGGGCTGCACATTTAAGTGACACAGAGATTCAGCCAGGAATATGCATCATGAACAAATGCAAACCAGCAACTCAGATAAGAAGTGTAGCAAAACCTAGAAAAGTACCTCCTCTGGCATATATCTGTCATGAGTATTACTTGTATCTGGAGCTCAAGTCCATTTCTAACCTCAACTGTGAATCACCAGCAGTTTGGTTTTGCAGTGTGCCTCATGGGAGCAATCATCTAGTGACTAGCAGAGGTCTCCTAGATACACACAAACACAGAAATGAAACACTTGCCAAACCCCTTGCACTGGTATTGGAGACTTGAATAAACTCCAGGGTCTTTACACTGAATGAAATAGTGCCAGGATATAGAAACAAACAATCACTATGCATGTAACCATGTTTAGTACATTTCCTCGGTCCCTGGAGACTTCCTGATGCCCTGCTTGAGAGCCAGCTGCCTTTTCATGCTAAAATCATGCAGTCTGAGACAAAACCAGAACTGTAAAGCCTTGTCAGATACTAAAGTCTACTTTTTGTTCTCAGGTTATCAAGAATACCCTCAATCACAGTCTAATGTACTTTGGGTTGGAGAGCTGCAATTCCATCTGAATCCAGGTAGTGTGCTGTATTTTGGTCCTAGAACTAATCCTTTAACTGGTCCTTTAACATGTTAAAGAGATCAAATCTCAAAACCAAACCCACTATGCTGAGTTCAGCTTTCCCAGCAATATCAGCACAATGCTGCTGGTATAAACAGGCTACCAGTATATATTACATTAAGAGAGATTTTGAACCCATTCAGATGTCACAGTGCTTGAAACTATCACGGCTGCCAGCTCTAAAATAATGTTCCCCAGACAGCCACCACACTGGAAAACACTGTAGAAAATATTACCAGTGCACATTGCAGCCCCTGACATCATCCGGAACAGACCAGCATAAATATTCACTGCAGAGTTTTTGGCCTTTCTTGCCAAAGGACAGAAACAGCTACAAAAGATGGAAGTTGCCAAAAGTCCTCAGGGATTTTTTACTAGGAACAGTGTTAAAAGCTTTAATGTAAAACCAAGTCTGTTCTGCTTCATTGTTTCCCATCATTACGTGCTCTTTCCACTTCAGTGACTCATAATACAAACAGTCCCATGGTTTGGATTAGTCCTCTGGCCTCTGCCAAAATACTGGGGAGGCTGTCACACCTTAAATATGTCCCTAGGAATCCTGGGGAATAATTCTGAAAGTTTCAAGGAATCTAATTAAGCACCACCTAAACTTACTCTAAAAATGCTTAAGCAACAGGTTCCTACGGCAAATCCGCAGGCTGGCAACTACACACTGCCAAAATTATCTCCTTGTTGTCTAACATCATGCCACCTCTGAAACGACCCAGGAAAATGAATTTTAAAATCACTTCCAGTGTGAAATTCAGTGAGAGAAGTCAACACACAATTTCTACTGCAATCTGGAGCATAGCTGGAAATTTTCAATTAAAATCAATGATTCTGTGAAACAGCAGGAAAGGGGGTTTTTTGTGGCTTGTTTTAAAACATATCAACCTTGGTTTAGTACAAAATAACATAAAACACAGGATTTTGAGAAAGTTCTTACATGATCTGAACTTTATTACCAAAATTAGGATCAGCTGAGGTACTAGCTGGGAGTGAATTATGCCTTATTAATGCCTTATGCATTATTCCTGTGACAAAAGAACGTCACAGATTCCTAATTACATAGGACTGTCTTCACTGATGTTTTTCTTGCTCTTTCAAGTGGCATCTTACAGCTTTAGAGAAAATTTAAGGCAAAGAAAGTTGACTTCAAACAGCTGTTGATTGAGTGGCTGCTACTAAGAGATTTGTTTCTGCCAGGCAGGCTAAGACTTGTTTTTCCAGGTAAGAAGCACAGGTTTGAATGCTAAAGAGATCTTTTCCTCTATTGAGTAAGAAAAAATATGTTAAAAGCCTATTGTTTTAGCATGAAGGAGTACACATAATACTCAACATTTTCACATTTGATTTCAGATAAGCCTTCAGTAAACACTTGTACTGGAGCTGGAAAACTTTCAGTGCTGTGTCCTGCACACCAGTAGTCAGTGCTCACACCAGGGACAGGAGAGGAGACAGAACAAAAGGCTGCAGTGCCAACACAACTACAGATAATTTTCCAACAACTTCTCAACATTAAGGTTTGTTTTTCTAATGCTACCACCCTCCAGGAACTCATTAATAGAAGAATGAGCAGCCATCAGTGTGTATAGAATAACTGAGTACAAAATAGCAGAGGAAAGAGCCCAGCTGGCTGATCAACAAGGACAGGCATGGAGAGACAGCCAGGCAACCATCGTCCTTCCTGTGGAGAGAGGCTGGACCAAGGAAAGCCTTTAGGAAGATTTTGCCAGTAAAGAAAGTTGGAAGCCCAAATTTAAGTCACAGGATAAAACATACACACATACACATACACACAGAGCAGCATGGAGTCACAGTTACTCTTTAAGCCAAAGAAATGTGTACAATAATTTATCTTCTCAGTTTGTCTCTCTGGGCTGGTAAAAAACCTATAAATAGAAGACAATGTATTTTTTTGATAACTAGGATGTTGTGTGAATTACCCTCCCTGAAGAAGGCAGGAAACAAACTTATTTATTCATGTACCCACACAGAAATTTTCTGCTTGTTATTAAAACAACCAACCGAAGAAGCTACAGTGAGAGGTCTACTGAACCACAAGATGCATTTCCTCCAGAGATAGTAACAATATCAGTACAAAATTCTCTCCAGGTTTCTTAACCTCAGTGTGCTGCTTTTTGCACTAAACAAGTCACTCTAATCAATCTCACTGTGCATTCTCCTTAGGTTATTTGCAAACAAGCCAAAGAATTTCAACTGTGATGTGAGCACTTGTTAATTTACAAATGGCAACACAAAAGCTGTTGAAAGTAGCATGTGCAACTTTGCAGTAACTATATCTCCTTTTTATTTCACTACGTCTGCTATAAACAAAGAATATCCAGAGAGCTACACAAGGTTACTGTCCTCCTGTCAATCAAGGGAACAGAACTGCAGTTAACTGCATAGTTCTGAAATAAATAGGTTTTGACTGCTGAGGTAGCTTTTAATGTGGCTACAAGACCTGCTCAGCCATGGGCTTCTGACAGCTTCTTCCTTCCCTTTTTTTTAAGCTCAAATTGAATTCAATCATTAAAATATTTGTTGAAGTGCTCTGTCTGCCTGGCAGCATAGCTCACACTAGATGGACTGATGGGTGACTTATTTCAGCAGAATTTTTTTTTGCATTCCTCCTGGTTCTTTATTTTGAATTGTTTGTGCAAAGATTTGGTAGGTGGAGCTTTTGAAAGCAGAGCTTTTTAATCAATTGCAGCAGGCCTGGCACAGGGTGGCACTCATGCTGTTCACTCAACTATGGGAAAAACAAATGTTAAAGATAAAAATCATAAACAAACCTGAGTTTTAAAATTTTTCAAGGTTGCATCATTATTCCAAATTCTGTTTACAGTGATGAAATGAAATTCTAAACAAATATTCTCATTTTATTTATGTTTTATTTTATTTATGCTTTAAAATAGTTTCTGAAAAGTACACCAGAATCATTGATCTCAGTTTGAATTTGACTACACTGATTCTTAACATGGGTATTTCTAAATTTATTTTCAGAGAATCCTTATGTTTTTCTTTCTATGCTAAAGTGTATCAAAAGAACTTCAGTAAGAAAGGTTATGCTGCACCATTCCTTTCTAATCATAGCAGAACGCACTACAGCAGCAGCTGTGGTAGCAGCAAACCTTAGGAGAGGAAAGAGTAACAGTCACAGGAAGACTTTCTGTTGGGTCTCTTTGGGAAAACAAACTCTCAGGTACACAGATGCACCCTCACGTCAGGGAATTAGTCTAGAAACATAAAGGTAAATTTCAACTGAGAATATCTGCTGCCAGCAACTGATTCTGTGCCCAGACATACAGAATTTGACACTTTTAACTTCAGCTTCAGGCATGAAAAAGCACTAGAATGGTTAATACCTTTCTTTTATCACGGTTGATCGTCTAAAGGTACTTGCACAGGAACCTATGTATAAACTCTGAAGTCTATTTTGAGATCACAAAAAGTCTTTATAAGGAAATGCCCAAACTTTCTGACTTTCTTTGTGCATAGGGCAGGTAGTTGTACCCCTGTGACCTCCCCAGGAACATATTTAGTACCTGTTGAACAGACACGAAAAGGTCTTCATTTGGCATCACTTTATCATCTTTGATACTGTTTTGTGGAGGAATTCATGGGCTCCTTTTAACATACAAATCTAACTATTCTCACAGTGCTCACACAGTGCAGTGCTCGCAAAGGACTGACTGCATTTAGATAATGTTATCAGCATCACTTGAGTAACAGAGGCTCAATGTTCCTTGTTTCTCTGAAGCCATTAGTTCCTAAAAGCCTGAAATGATGCAAGAATCCAGGATTATCTGGACAAGGCAGTGGTGGGGAACGGATGGGGAGCTCTCACTTCAAGGTAAAATTTCAAAACCACAAATTCAGTTATATGTCTTTGAGCATCAAAAGGCTTGAAACACTCGAAAGTATGTCAAGGTTTATTAAAACTTACAAGTATTTTAAAACTCTAGATTACCTTTGTTCAAAGAATTCTGATCATATCTGCCACAGTAGAACTTGCTCTTTTCTTCCTTCCCAAACTGTATTCACTTGGCAGTTCCTGAGAAACGAGAAGCTTGTGCTGTGTGCTTGTTCTTGAGGCACAGGCAGGTAAGGCGACATTCCTGGCCACTCATGCTGCCAATACAATGGAGGGATCTCACGCAGAGGCAAAAAACTGTTGAGCAAAGCACCTCTGAGTAGGTTTCAGTGAAACCAAAATGTATTCATGCATCTTTTGGAACAGCTGGCTCTGTGCACTGCAGTGAGAACTATCCCATCAAGCTGAAGGAAGCAAAGAGGCCTAGTGGATTACACAGCTTTGGCCAACAATATCAGTATCCTTTTCCTTTTGGTTCCTCTGAACAGGGACATTGCCCATTAGGCAAAACAAACAAATATTTTTCCTCTATTAGGATTATCAAAAATAGGAAATGCACACTTGTAAAAACATGCTGTGAATACTCAGAGGGATGTGGCTGCTCTATTTTGACAATCAGAGATGTTGCCAGGGTCTGAAATAGCCTCTCTCTTCCCCACAGTTATTGTTACCTTACTCTTTTTAATGTTGAGTTTAAAGTGACACTGTTCTTTCAATACTTACTGAAACATATTAATCAAAAACAATAACAAGACTGTTTTCTCTATTACCTTTGTCTGTTACACATCAGACAAAGCTACCATGCTGTCTTGGGGAAGAATGGGGCTTTCAGGCCTTTTCTTTTTTTCTCTCACTGATAAGCAGAAGAGAGAAGTATCAATACTGAGAAATGCCCTGAAGGCTGCACTAGGACTGATACTATTTAATAATCATTACATTAAATTATTCCACAATTTAAAAACTGGTAGTAGATCGTAGTTCCATAAAAACAATAAAAATACCCTCAGCAAGGTGTATCACAGTGGTGTCTCCTCAGCCTTACAGCAGATGGGGACTAGCTCACCTTAAAGACACAGCCATGAGCAAGAGCAGCGTTGAGATTATCTACAGGAGACCTTCATAAGGCTCAGAATGGTTTGAACCAGCCTTTTGTCAGTGACCTTCCATCTACACTAAGTAGGGCATAATTCAAATGATTTATGCTTAGATTGTCACCTGGCCGCCAAAGGTATTTCCTGGCATTGAGAAGGAAATTTAATTTGGGATATATAATACAGCAATGTATCTTTGAAAACATTTTAGTGCAATGATTTGGACATACAGGAACAGAATTCGAACTTGCAAACAAAGTTTAAGAATCTCTGTAGAAAAATACGTTTTAAGAGCAACTAAAAAAAAAGGCAAAGATATTTTTAGTACAGAGAAATTTAACACATCAAGCAATGACAGTGCTTCTGGGAAGACTGTACCCACACTTATATGAAAGGATATATTTTATTAAGAAAAAAGGAGCTTAGTTATGTAACTTCTCACAGAAGCAGCTGAGAAAGTTACATGTCCAGTCAGACTTCGACAGGGGTAGAGTGAAAATGGTGCAACTTCTACCAGTAGAACTAAAAGCAAACTTATTAAATGGAGGTCAGCACTAAGCATTCTGAAAGACTACACACGAACTGACTTTTATGTTCTTTTGGAAACAGGCTGCTATTTAAAACACAGGGCAAACAAATCAGAAGCAAAAGAAATACCTCTTCAAACAGCTCAATAACTGCTACTGAACTTCACAGCCTGGCGGGGGGCAGAGTCCCTTGCTGTTGGCATCTCCCACCTTTCAGAACCAGAATGGATGACTGGTCACTTGGGTCCCAGTTTTCTGTGCTTCCAGCTGCTAGGCTACATTAGAAGAAGAGAAGAAATGCAGCACATCTTTTCCTAATATATTTTACATAGACAGCTTCTATTGTATTCCTAAAAGTGTTTGCAGTCGGACAGAAACAGTGAAGAGATTTAGCCAGTCACATATGAGAATGGAAGCAGTTTATCACGGCATAATACAAATGAGGTTAAAAAACTCTCATTACTATAAAAATAAAGTCAGATTTCATAGCCAATAACCCAATGCAGTTATTCACACTCACATAAAGAACTGATAAAGTTCCATGGTTTTGCATATATGCCAACGAGTCACCCCAAAGGCCAGGTCAGGATGTCTCCTCCAAAACCAACCTGAAACTGTCTGAATCTGATCAAAAGCCATCAATTTCATCCCCTAAACACCACCAGTGAATGGGGAGAACCAGACCTCCATCAGTGATCTCACACAGCATGGAACAGCTTCTGTTCTCAGAGGCTTTCTTCCATTTCTAGGGAAGTGGTTTGCAGCTCAAAGCTGAACCACTTGAGCTGGTCATGGACAGAGCTTCTCGGGGTCCAGCACTGCTCAGTGTTCTTGTATCAGCTGGATAACGTGGTGGAACCAATTTTCCCTGAGTTTGCACATGACACCAAATGGGGAGAAGAGGGAGGTCGAGGGGACAGATGAGCCACCATTTGGAGAGACTGGGACAGCCTGCATGACCAGGCCAGCAAGGACTGCATGAGCCTTAGCAAAGATGAAGTCCTGCACCCACAATGCAATAATGCCAAGCAGCAGCACAGGCTGCTCCACTACAGTTCTACAATTAGTACTCCACCATTAGTAACAAACCAGAGCAATGTAACAGGCACAGAGATAGCTGAACAAATAGACCATTGCTGCTATATGAAACTGCACTGGGAAACCGAATCACACACAAGTCTGGCAAGAAGTTTTATATATACAAACTGAAAACTGCCTTGAATCCCCTAGACAGAGTCAGTTATCTGGCAAAATGACTCACAGCTAAAATATTCCTATTATGAGAAGCCATTAAGGGCATTTAGGATTTTGAATCAGAACTATTTGTAAATTCCAAACACCAGTACAGCTTGTCAATAGTTTGTTACTGCAGACAGAACAAGCAGTGGTCCAAAAAAGAATGAACTGAATAACTTATAGAAATATATCTAACAGCTAGAGAAAGCCCCCATCAGAAAATGCTTTGTATTTCACAAAGAACTTTTTAATATACATTCATTATTGAAGCCTTATTTCAAAAAAATCCCAACCTTCAGGATTTTTTAACATGTGTACTCCAGTAAACAACTATTTTTTATTTTTATCCTCATGATATTGAAACATGTCCTGTCAAGTCCCAGTGAGCAGAAGAATGCTTGATCAGATGTGTGTAGTTGGTAACTTCCTCACTCCAAACAAAAGACTTAGAGGAACACCTTTAAGACCTCTGCTTTTTTGTGACAGCAGTTTAAACAAGCAAAAAAGCAGCTCTCCTGTTATTATTTTACTTGTTTCGCTGTACTTGTAAGTTCCCTAATGTAAATTTATGGCACTTACAATTCAAATAAACACAGCTTTTTTTCTTCATTTGTTACACCTTCTAAAAAGAAAAATATTTTTATTTAAAAAAAGCTGGTAGACATCACGTGTCAAAAAAACTAAATAATTAAATCCAAGTTGTTTCCCTTATGCACAATGCACAAAGTAAAATGTATCTCTAAAATATGTCAGAACAAAAATCTCTAGTGAATCTGGAAAAATTAGGAAAGCTGAAAAGATATTTTTCTTGTGACGTGGTATCAGAGGTTGTTGGCAGGCACTGCTTCACCCTTCAAGATGCAGTTTTTCTACAAAAATCACCAGACCAACAGCAGATACACTTTTCCCCATAACAAGCCATGCAGCTGCAGCCACTTGCTCTTTTTCCTCTGATTGAATTTGAGATTTTTATTACGTCCCCTGAGGTATGAAAGGGTTAAAGGTTTAGAGAATACTGCAGCTATCGGAGCCATTTCCCCTGCCAGCTTCTTCTGGCTCCTCTGAAGCTGCAAGCAAGCCTCAGATTTTTTGATTCCTCTTGTCCTTCTCCAGGCTTATTCCTACTTCAGTTGCATTTTGTTGAACTTAGTTTTCCACTTTTTCTTCACTTTTCTTTGCTTGCAGAAATTCTTCCTCAGCTTCTTTCCAGCCACACCTTCATTTCTAACAGGCTTAGCTGGCTTGCCTTTTGTTTCCATAGCTACTGGCTTTCCCTCATGGGGTGTGTCCGATTGTCCTTTCACCCCAGCCATCTACACACAAATGGGGAGAGAATTTAAAAAAGCAACTCAGAAAATCAAACTAGAATGACCAGAATTAATAATCTTATATCTGTATTAAGGACAAACATACACAACTACATTCAGACAATTGCCTTCTAATTCATGTCATTTCAAACAGAGTCACAGGCCACATCTGGACTGGCACAGCTTCCAGTCACCAGGGAGAAGCGCCCAATCCTGCCTCTTCCCTGCCTACGTGCCTGCATTTCCTTCTGGCAGAAATCAAAGTGCATAAAGTAATTAGGAACGGATGCACAAGAATTTTGTCCTCATATGAAGTCAGGATGTGGCTAGAACATGTAACAGGGACTAAAAACCATCTCACAGTGCACAAAGCTGGGCACAGTTAGCACATGGCTTTTACACAGATGAGTAAGTCGATGCTGAAGAAAAATAATGCTTGAAAATGCTCTTACTTTTAAAGTGCCGTATTACCTCAAAAATGTTAGAGATGAGAGCAAGATCTTTGGGAAATTTCCGAAGGATGACAGGCCTTAAATTCTTCACCAACTTAAATTACAAAGCAGGACGGATTCACAAAAAATTTCTGACCCCAAAGATGACAGATAACTATACCAGCTGGGTGTGTATACATATACATGTACATATAAGGGACTGAAATAGATTATTCCTAAACTGCTTTTCCATCAAGTGAGATACTGACCTTCTGCTTCCACCTTTCCTGGGGTGCAGGTGGAAAGGTGCATGGAACTCTTCCATGACTTATGTGGTAGGGCAAAGGGAGGCTGGGGTCTAGCGGTACCCATGGGACTGAGAGAGTGGCAGGTACAGCAGGCAGATCACAGTGAGCTTTGTGCAAGTTATAGGATGCTCTTGTGGTCTTGTCAGGAGAACTCTTGTAAATTGCAACTGATGAATCTCCTGCAGCGTGAGTCAATAAATAAGAGCCCTCCTCCAAACTAAAACGAGAAATGTTCAAAAAGAAAAATATCATTTGCTTTTTGGGTTTTTTTTATTTGATCAGGATAGTTAGTATGTTCTTAATGCAAAAGTAAAACATCTTTATATGTTCAGTCCCCATTTTATAAATATACTGGGCACAAGGAAGTATTAATTGTATTGATAAATACCTACTAATTAATGTGTTTATAATGGATTCATAACATATTAATTTATCAACAACGTTTAGTTGAATGTGATGCCAATCTATGCATGTGAGCATACACTGAAAACCATCCATGTTGGAAAAACTATAATTCCTTAACCAGCATTCCACAAAGAACAATGCCCATGGGGACACAGACACAAAGAACAGATGAGCTTTCAACACACACACAGGATTAAACGGGTTTTCAGGAAGGTAAAGATCAATCAATTGCCAGATCAAAAATCTTAAGTCACAAGCCAGGAAGCTACAGAAATTATGAAGAGCAGAAAAACTCCTCTGTCACTTGAATGAAGAGGCTTCACACTCAGTGCAAGAAACCTGCTTCACAGAAAAATTAGAACAAACTTGCAGTCTGAAAGTAGCTACACAAAGAAGCAGGAGAAAGGCTGCAATGTTGTACAGAGAAAGATACATGCTGCTGTAAGTCAAGGTTTGCAGAAGTGAACATAAACAATGTTATTTCTACAAATTAAGCAAAAAGACTACCAAAACCCAAATGCCCAAACTCTACATGTGAGTCTATATACACAATATTACACCTCACTTCTGTGAACTGTTTACTCAGCTCCTAAGAGTCTAGTTTCCTCTCTTGAAAAACTGGTTCGAAAACCCCAAGTTCTTATTTTTTTGCATCATTTATGCAAACATTGTAATGCCAAGCACATTTACACAGTACTGCATTATGCTATGACAGACCTAGGAGAACCTGGAAAATATTTCAGGTCTATGAAGAAACAAAAATCAGAGTAGGCAAGCATTCTACAGAAGAAACAGGATGAGCTGGGCAACGTGGCAAACAAACACAATGAACAAGAATTGAGCACTTACTCAGACACTTTCTTCAAAATATGATGAAGTATATTTAATGAATTTGCAGGTCTATGAAAGAAAAAATAACAAAAGTAGTAAATTGCAAGGCTTGTTAGGGTTTGAAATTCATTGCTAAAAAAACTTACCAAAAATACTCACTTAATCAATCCAAGTTTTTCCCTTAAAGTTTCTGGAGAAATCTTTTCTAGCATAATAAGCTTAGATGTAAAAGCATCAATATGTCCTGAAAAAAGAAATTAAATTAAAACACTAAAAATAAAATCAAACTAATGTAAGAGCATAATTTGCAGACCTAATGCCTTTTTAAAAAGATAAAAACCTTTGCTCTTTTGGCATAGAACAGTGCAAAGTATTCATCAATGTTGCACCATAACAGAGAATAAAATGTGCAGCTGCCTTAAGTACAGACATCTGTACCTGGACTGTCTTTCTAAACCAGGGAGATGCCCCTGACTCCAGCAAACCTTACATTTTGGGTGATGTGTGGGATACACAACCTTATTCCGCCATGGCTTTAATCTCATCAGTTAGTTTGTATCTTCTCAAGTTCATTTGACTCTTACCACTCCTTCCTCACTGGACAGGTCCTGAAAGCTGATCTGTTGCAACAAATTTACTTTTGAGTTTAACATACTTGTTTTTCTATTCTGATACATTGCGTGACTTTCTGGGGATTCTGACCTCTGTCTCTTGATTTCTTTCCCCCCCCATTTCTCACCTGAAAAATTACAATTTACAACTCAGGCCTTGATCATGGCAAGTTGTTAAAGACTATTTGCCTTTGACATAGTGAGGAGCAACAATTCCAAGCTCTCCTCATCACATTTTTAAAATAACGGCTGCCAAGGACAGTTTAGCCCACATTTCACTTGATGAGCAGTAACGATGACCAGCATGGCTTGGACATAGCTTTAACAACTGTACCTTGCCTTTTGGTTCTTTCTCATGCTGAAGTTTTCCCAGAAATCTATTCTATTTCAGCTCCCACAAGGAGGATGGGGAAAACGCAGCATAATAAAATACAGCCTACTCAGTGGAATTTACTATCTTACTACAACTCTGCTCTCTTAGGAAGTGGAAATGCTTCAATGGCACAGTTTAAACTGCTAAACCAATGTATTTCACATTCCAAGCTATCCATTACTAACAGCTTTTGTGTTGTGTAAGAAGACTAAGTAATAACTCCCACTTTAACAAATTTCAAAAAATGCACCAGGACAACTGGTTTCTTTTAAACACTGTACATTTGCTACTTTTCTTGATATCAGTATTTTGTGCAAGACTAAGCAGCTACATTTAATATTCTGCAGTGCTGACTAGATGAAAAGAGACTTGAAGTCATTATTAAAAAAAAATTTTAAAAAAATCTGTTTGAGTTCTGTATACCTCACCAGCTCTCCTCAAATCAGAGACTTGTCACTGACAACATAACTGGGAAAAAAAATTATTACAAAATGTCTATGAACTACTCCCACCTAATTTATAGAACTATATCTTAATTTGAAAAGTGACTGATTGAAAATACTTGACATGTAGTAAGTTACCCGTACACTAAGTACTTTTTTCCAACCCATTTTTCAAATAATTTAAAGGCCAACATTATTCCATTCAAGTGAAAGTAAACTATTCTTGCAGAAAGTTTTGCTTAGGCACTTAATGCAAATAAGTGAATAATGGTCAGGGTAAAATGTTCCTATTAATCAGCAAAGCTTATCACAACTTTATTTACTGCTTAGATCAAGTACAAGAGCCTTATTTGGGAAGCTTGTCCCACAGATTGCTGCCTTTGCAGATGGAGGATTTCCTGTCTGAGCAGCGAAGGGATTTAAATCAACAACCAAGACAGGTGCTTTGCTAGCACCAGGAAGACAGTGCTCTTTGATGATAGTATCTCTGCTTGCTATCTCTGCAAACCACCAGCACCTTCTTTGAGAACATCCTAAATAAAAAACTCAGCTTCCTGTCACCCCCTGCAGTTGCTGCAGGAGGCCATGACTACACATCTGTTTTCTGTCTCATCCTTGAGCTGGCAGCACTGCTGAGTCACTGAGCTGAGATCCTCCCTCTGTCACACACAACAATGCCAGACAATTACGGGGCATAGATCAAGGTCCAAAGAACTTTTCATCTGTACTTACTTGGCAATACAAAAGATGGTTGAGACAGTGAATTCAGCTTTCTCAAGGTCCAAAATCACGTATGCAATTTAACACTGAAGTCTGCTACATGCTCAAAACTTAAAAATTAGAGGCTTAACTATCTGAACAAGCATGCAAGTTGTAGGTACAGTGTTAGTTAGATCATAGTTCTCAAACCATATTGTTCTGTACTTCCACACTCACACTGTGAGCATACTTCCACACTCATAAATTTAAAAAGAGCACTGAGTTTATGGCTTTACAAAATGTTTGATTTAAAAATTCTTTTATTATAGAACACAGCATTTCACTTAATTCAAATTACAGCATGATCTCAAGAAGCTCTCTGCCTTTCTTCTTACACTGAACAGATCACTGCAGTAGTCTTACTATCAGATATCAGATTAATGACAGAGAATGAGAGATTCACCCATTTTAAGTTGCCCAGAAGACAAGGATATCATCACCCTCAGAGACCTGGACCTGGAGTTTCAGCGCAAAGCCCTCTGCCACAAAGAGCCCTCTGAGTAAATCTGGACACTTGCAACATTGCATTTTTCACAGCTCCCTTAGAAATACAAACTGAAAGGCAGAATTTCACAGCTGCCTTGCAGTATTTCTCCAAGAAGAGAAAGACTCCCCAGGTAGAATATAACAGTTTCCTATTAAAAGCCGTAGTAGATACTCTGTCACAGAATGGATATTTACTTTCACATCTGTTTTTGTACCTACCTCTATTAGAAACTATACAGCAGTACCAAGAATCTGCCCCACAGGCTGGGAGTACCCATTTGCTGCGCAGGACAGTGACCACCCACAGTAATCCTGTGCCTCCTCAGAGCCCACAAAAGGAGAACTCCTGTGCACCCCAGGGCTTGCTTCTGGAAAGAGCATATCCAAGAGCTGACAAACAAGCATGACTGGAATAACCAGTGCTTCCCAATTCCAAGGACACTTTCTCCCAAGCACAGGAACAGAGATGTGCTGGAGGCCAGGTCAGTGTAGCCTGCCAGCCCAGGGCACTGCCTGTTCCACAGCCAGCAGGTACCTACAGGAGACAACTGAGGAAACCTGTGCTGGAAGGAGAGGGCTCTGTGGCTGTGTATCTGGAACAATGTCTGCACACCCAGCCTGCTTCCTCCTGCATTCCCAAGAGCCTCCATAAAAAGGGGTGTTGGCTGGATGAGCTGCCGGCAAACTCCTGTGCAAGCCATACCTTCACTATCCTGTAACTGATGGCAGATTAGATAGACACTCCTTCACTCTGTGTATTTAGCAAACATATCAATCCTCTCTCCACAGTTCACTATTTCCTCACACTGCTTGCAACCTTGGAAATGTTAATAAAAACTTTGACAGTATTTCCTACAGGGAGCTCAGCTGCAGTGCAGTTCAGTATGCTGGATAATACACATACACTCAGAATATACTCAGTATACTGCACTTGTTCAAAATAAAGAGAAGCAATGCTTCTGTACTGTACATTAAGATACAGTTACAAATAGAGAACTGTGGACATAATTAGCTCTTACGGAGGATTTTTTTTTTTTTTTAGGGAATGGAGAAACCACATCAAATATTGCTTTTAAAGTTTAAAATTAGAAACATAATTTCCATTAAATAAGGAAAGCAGACTAAGACGCAATCAGCAAATACATTAGATTTCACATAATCCTTATAATTCTATGACAGCTTGCATAGTTTATATGTAAAAACTGGAAAATGGGGAAGTTAACATTTCTAAAATAGCATTCTGATGAGAGCCAACAACAGCAAAAGTGTAATTCAGAGCACAAGTGGAAAGGTTAGGCAACCACAGGCCACAACTGCTGCCATAACAACCCTAACACCCAGATTTGTTTCTACGAGAAAGAGAGGCAGTCCCCACGTGGCATATTCACTCACTGTACAAACAAGATTGCCCTCACTCAGTAGAATATGCTTGGCACATGCTAAATATCATCTAACCACTGTTAAAAACTTTCCCTTTCAAAATCTTATTAATTGCAAAATAATTGATATCAGCAAGCTCTCCGTATATTGAAATGATTGTTAAAATAATCTGGTCACAATTTTTATACGCATCAATTTAATTTCTCTACACAACATTTATCCCAGTAGACATTAAAACTTCCCTGACCTTTAAAATGACATTGTACAAACATGAATACAGTATTTTCTACATTTCTATTTATTTACCTAAATAAATTATTTCTATTTATTTACCTAAAACCAAGGCTGGAATATCCTCATTCACCACCCAGCAGAAATTTTAGACTAAGAGCTTACTAAAGATAAAAGTGAAAAACAAAATTAGAAAGTTAAAATAAAAAAGGACATACACATACCTGTGTCTTAAGCAAAAACTCAGCCGATGAACTTACCAATATAAAATAGGCATTCAGAATGCAGCATACTCTGTGTCCACAGCTGACACACTTCACTTTCTGTTAGAGCTTCGACACCATAGTAGGCTTGGTATTCTAGTTTTGGCAACACAAATATGGGAGTCAGCTGAAAAACAGAAGACAAAAGAAAAATCAGCACTCACTGCTCAAAAACATCCACAATTTAATGACATTTTGTATTTCATAATAGCAATAGTCCCCCACCATAGCTGAAGCAATAAAGATATTTCAGAGATTTTGTTTGAAGGTTCCCAATCTGTGAAATCCACAGTACAAACTTTGGACTACACAGACTATATACAGAGAAAGGTGAAATGGACAGGAATCAAAAAAGAAAAAAAGGCCTGGGCAAGCTCTTACAAATAATAAAATTCTGCTATTAAGTAATCTTTCTGTGTGACTAAATTAATCTGAAGTTCTCACTTCGGTGCTCTACTGCCCTCTGCATCAATTTAAGAAAAAACACATGACATTTCTAATTTGCTTATTATTAGCTGAATTGTGCCATTTATCACTCCTGTCAGAATCTCACCTGAAATTAGAACCTAATGTTTGGACTCTCATTTGAAATCAGAGGCTAACCTTTGAGAGTTAACACTAACAGAGAAAACATAAGCATCTTTCTCACTAACAACCCACAGTTTAATCTTCGGCAGAAATGAAAACAAACAAACAAGTGGTTTCTGAGTAACGAACGAAGCAGTTATACCCAGGCCTTTATGAGCAGTGGATCAATAGCAAAGAGATGGGATTTCTTCAAAATAAGATTCTGTCTGAGCACAGACTCTTGGTAAGCAATCAGAGTTACAGTGATTATTTCCATTTCAACAAAGCATAAACACCTCACAAAACACCTGCCTGCTCTAATTCTGAGATTCTCAGGAGGGACATACCACAACAAATTTGCTGAATGATTCAGAGGACTCTTTATAAAATAACAAATTACTGAGAATTACGGAATAAAGTTTCCTTCTCCTGATGCTGCAAGGAATATTTCGATTACACTTGCATTCAAACCACTTAATTCCATGAGATAAACTATTTGCTAAGATAGGCTATAGTATTTTCAAGCAGAACAAATAGAATCTCTTTTTGTGTTCTCTGTTGTTCATTTATCTGCTATTTCTCTACTTAACTAGGCATGATAGCAAGGCTGAATCCTGCTTGAAAGTATTTATGATCATGAACATTCTGAAAGCCTTGGGCCAAACCCCTAATTACTCCATTCACTTTTAAGAATAGTTCAAACTGATATTAGTTTGCATGAGTAT
Source organism: Dasyornis broadbenti (assembly GCA_013397935.1). NCBI lineage: Eukaryota > Metazoa > Chordata > Aves > Passeriformes > Dasyornithidae > Dasyornis > Dasyornis broadbenti. The sequence continues at coordinate 187,730 of VZRN01002709.1, read as the reverse complement.
CATTGCCCAGGCATATTACTGTAGTAAAAAATGGAGAATCACACTTACTTATCTTCTAATCAAGCAGCTTTACAGAAATCACAAGTTATTCTTCCCTATATTGCTACAGCAAATATTTACTTGGAGAAGAGACACTGCGGAGTCCCAGTTAAATGTACCAATGGTCTCAGTGAAAGCACAAATGCTATCAAGGACTGGCAATCCCAGAGATGTCAGCTGAGCACAACTGTTTAAGAACAAACAACAACAACAACAACAAAAAAGCTGAAAACAAGATCTCTACCTTTTGGGCTTTTTTCTTTTTCTGGTATCGTGGCAGTGACTTGACTTTCTGCACACTGCAGCGCACGAGTAACAACAGATCATTCAAACTGAAGAGCTTATACACAACATTTCCTTCCTCAGGTGCTTGATACTCTGAAGGGTCTTCTTCAAGCAGCTGAAATTTACTTGGCAGCTTTCCTACAGAAAATGAATAAACCACAAAATGACAAGCTTGGACATTCTTTACCATGAAACTGATTAGCTTTTTTCCCTTGCAGCAGGTTTTTATGTTTGGGTTTTTTGTTTAGGGTTGTTTCTTTACCCTAGGATCTGTTTTATTTCCTAAGACTTTGGGATGAAAACTACTTCATTAGGTCCAAAAAAGTCACTTGTATATTAAAAAAAAACAATTAAAAATTATTACATTTGGGAAATGTTCAGTCTATTAAAGAGTATATTTTAAGTAACACCACATCATTAGATTTCTCACACAAAGAGAGACAACTCCAAATGTGAGACTCCATTCTTGTATAAACGTAGTTCATGGTTTCTTGCAAGTTTATCTAACACAATAAAGTCCTTCTAACTTCAGCTGTATAGAGCTCAGCAGCAACTTGGGCATGTGAGGTAAACCTGCAAGTCCATGGTCCCTGAAATTTTCAAGACTTGTAATTCTGGTTTAAGGTCCAGGGGTAGCACATATTCAATATCCAGCCAATTGCCTGAAAACTTGGACAGGTGGCTTGTAGTGAATCTTCATTTGCCTTCTGGGACAGAGTGCTAAGGAGTTAAGCAACAGCAACTGAATCAGGAGGCTCAAAACTTAAACCATGCAAATTTCAAATTTTTTTCCGATTTTTAATTGCATAATTTGATTAATTTTTATTCTACAAAAAAGTAAAATAATTCTATTTTTGATTGACAAGAAACTACTTTTGCAGACCAGACTACTCAAATACTTGAATTTCAATGCAAAAATAACTCATTCCACTACCAAATGATTTCTTTTCCTTGCTTAAAACCCTTGCGTATAACAACTTCTTGTTTCTCTACAGTAAAACAGTATTTCACATTCATCTCTGCGGGCAAACAGCTCCCAGTGCTCCCTTCTGTGTGTGAGACAGGCATTCTCACACAGAAGAGACACTGTTGACTGCTCACATCTCTAAGTAAATGTAACAGATGCTCTATTGCCACATTCTTCAGATAAAAGAGTTAAAGTATTTTCTGTTAAATTTTCCTCCTCACACAATGACCACACTTACTCTTTGGCACTCCCTCAAAAAGCCAGGTCCAGGTATTTCTAGAGGAGCTGGTGGGATTGGAGGCTGGAGCAGGCACAGTTTCTGTGCTGGAGGTCACCAAGGTTTTTGGAGACTGAGACACCTGGACTGGCACAGCAGTAGAATTATCACAGCTCACCACTGGCTCAGGAGCTTTTTGGGAAGGGGACTTGAGAAGTTCAGTTTGCATTTTCAAAATTTGTCCAACAGGATCCAATTCTTTGGATAACTTTCTTGTAGGTTTCTTGGAGGCTTTTTTTCCCTGATCCATGGTATCTGAGCAGTCAATGGTGCTTGCTAAAGGACTCTGGGCAGGGGAAGGAGATCTGGCAGTCTCTGCTGAGGTACCAGTCACAGTGGTTGGTACAGCTGGTGTGCAACAAGCAGTGGTTTTACATTCTATATCAATCACTAAACGCTCCTCATCTGTGTCACTGCTGCATAAAGCAGTGTAAGTCTCTTTTTTCTGTGTAGCATCAGGCTCTTTCTCAAAACTCCCTGCATTAGACAGAAGATTTAATTTTGTTTCATTGCCCAACACTTCCTTGGTCATGACATGCTGTGCTTTGTTCAGTCCTACCTCCACTGACTGAAAGCTTTTACGAGGTGAATCTTCTTGCGGGCTGATGCATGGAATGCCATCTAATAATGGAAGCTGCATGCTGGCACATGCTGAACCTTCTTGCTCAGAAATGGTGTTTTTCTCCTCTTCGTCTCCACTGTTTATGGTGGATGAATTTTTCCCCTCCATTTTTAGGTCATGAGACAAAATTTTAGCAGTGTTACTAACTGCAGGAAAAGTACTTTCCATTTTAGAAGTTCTTGAAAGTTTGGCAGTTGCTCCAAAAGTTTCAAGTTCTGTAACATCATCATCGAAGTCCATCCCTGTGTCATCAGGAACAGGAATTGTCCGACACTGGTAGGTATCAGAACACACCTTAACACAAGGATGAGAAAGTAATAATATTAAAAAACCCCAAAACGATAAAACAAACCAATAAACAAGACATTGCCAAATTGAAAACACAAAAAATGTTCTACCATCCATATTTGACTGTTAGGAAGGAGAAGCAGTAATCGAAAAACAATTTTTCTTGTTTAACTTGGAATATCTTGAGTCCTATGAATTGAAAGGCTTTTCCAAAGAGCAAAAGTTCACAGAACTTCTTCCACTGAAGCAAACTGATCAAAATACATTTTAATGAAGTAAATATTAAACATGAGATGCCCATTTAGAAGCATTTAAAGGATCTAGACAGACATTTTCTAACAGGGTCTGTAACTCAGCAATAGAAAAACCACCAACAGAAAACCTAAAATTTCCTTCATTATCACAGAAAAAGCAACCAAGAAATTGTAATGTAAGTTTTTGGTTTTGTTGTTTCTAAGAACAGGAGAACCTACTTACATCCCACTGAAACAGGTTGTCCTCAGCTGGTTTGTCCATCGATATATCAGAAATTGAAACGTAAGATGTTTTAGTTGCTAGGAAATCCATTGGAATTTCATGGAAGATTTGATTCCTCTCTCTTACTGTCATTTCTTTCCTCAGCAGAGGTGAATCAACATAAACCACTTTAGCTGGTTTGCTACCTTTTCAAGAATGAAAAGAGATTGAGCACATATTAAATGAAAGGAAGAAAGACTACTGTATAATTTAAAAAATAAATCTTTCAACTTCCAATTACAGTCAAATCCATTGCACATTCACACCAGAAGAAATGAAAAATGATGCTCTCATTCATTAACAACAGAAAATAAAAGTATGTCCAGATATGGTGTGAATTATTATGATCCTGCAGCAGCAATACACACCACATTAACAGCTGAACATATTTCAAATGCCGTTCTAAATACAGAATTTGTAAAATAAGAACTGAGGATTCATCACTTCCAATACAGCAGTATATCATCCAGTGTATCCTGTTTTCCAAAAAGATCTTTTTTCTGCCTTGTTTGAAAGTCAATTCTTTTTAAAGTCTCGTTTCCCAAGTGATGCCTACAGTTTGTCTCTTCTAATGAGGAACTGTCCTGGCTCTGCTGCCCGACTCCTTTGTTTACACCTTAACACACTTACATACGAAGCACCCAAAGAGAAAAGCAATACCCTGCCCATCACAATAGAGAAAGCCAAAGCACATGGTGAACACAGCACCACTGCTTTAGGGTAAAAAAGTAAATTAAAGCAAGGGGTTGGTTACAGGGAAAGATGGAAAAGGAAGGAGCAGAGAAACCCTTCAAGAACCACTGTGTATTTCTAACACAATCTGAATGCCCTTTAGGTGTTAATTTTGGATCCAAAAATGAAGTTTAAAAACTGTAATGCTGCTACAAAAGCAATCAGGTACTATCTTTACTGAACAGGTAATTTAATTTCACATAGAAAAGTGAAAATCTGTAAATCTTGCAGGTATTTGATAGCTTATTTACTGTCTGTAGATCTGCTATAGAAATTGTGTGAAAAGCACACAAGGACATTCCAATACAACAAACATTATAAATACTTGTATAAACCGTACTGTGTTAAAAAAAAAAAAAGGGTAAGGGAAGAAATCTGTATTCAGATTACTGAAGGAATGCTTGAGAACTAAAGCAAAGCAGCCAGATGTGTTTATCAGTTTATTAAACAATTTTGTGTTGCAATTGAAAAAATGATCTTGAAGGACATTCATTCCTCATTTACTATTCTATGATGTAAATAGATCCTTTTAACTCCAGAAAATGGTTGCTCTTTGCTTTTTCATAAAATTTCAGAATGTCTCTGCTTTTTAGTTTACTGAAATCAGTTCACTTGATAATTCTAACAGCTTCATGTAGTTGTTTTTTCTTCCAAGGAGCACAACTTACAGTTTGGAAAAGCAAAAGGGTATTTAACTGTTTATTTAACTGATATAGAACTCGGTTTTCGTTATGGCTTTTTTCCCCAGATGTTCATAGTCAATGTTTTTGGTGGTAACTGCAGAGGTTGTTATTATTCTCTGTAACAAAGTAGAAAGTAGGAAATTATAGAAGTGACCCTGTATCAGCTTTCCAGCCTTTCTGGACAAACCCCCCATAGTTTTATAACAAAAACATCCCATACCTGCAACAGTGACCACTTTAACGCAAACTGGAATTTCCCATTGTTCCTTGTAGTTTAGTCCATGATTATTCAGTAAAGTAAATAATGATTGATTACTTAAAACAACTTGAGGACAGTATTTCAAAGCAAGTTTTTCTGCATTTGAATCTGAACTAACACCCTAAAGAGAAAAATAAAGTTTTCTTTCAAAGTTCTTTTTTAAAGCAATACACACAAATTTAAATTTACAAAAAAAACTCCAAACCCGAATAAAAATGGATATATACAACCCCTACCCCCCCAAAAAATCCAAATACTACAACAGTACCAGGCTTCAAAATGAAATGAAAGAGCGAAAAACTCCCCTGAAGGTTTTCAGCTGAATCTTATGCATTCACGTTGCAGCATAAGAAAATTTATCTTTTTAGCTTGTATTTTCAGTTGATTTTACACCTTTGAATTACTAGGTTGAATAGGAATTTATATCACCATGAAATATGGGAGTGCACTGAAGCAAAAACACAAACCCAAACCAGATTCACTCACAAATATCTATTACAGATCTTCTTATGAGTTAAACAACAGCACAATAAAGACAACTAACATTAAAGTATGGTTAAAACTGCAGAGTTGTTACAATACCAGTTACATATGAAGAACCTTAAAACAAATATAAAACCATCAAGAATACAAATTCAGAACTGAAATGACAAAATCGTTAAACATCGCGAGTACACATTTCCATGAAGGAAGGAGGCTGGGAATGCTCATGAGATTGAAGAACAGCATCAAGGACTAAGAAGATTAATGGGAGCCCAGGAGCACTGAGGACCATGAGAGAAATAAGAAAAATCCAGCTCTGTTCTTTTTTCTGCCATCCGAGACACCGTCACAAGTGCTCTGTTTATAGCTCTAACATCTCTTGAGGTTTATACCATTCTCCTGCATCACCTCTGCTGCTTTCTTCAGCAGGAATCTTCGAAATTACAGTGCTACTGTTTAAAGTTTGGTTTTGATATGTGAAAACCTCCTTAAATTAGCTGATTAAAAATTATTCAGAATAAACAGTCAAAAAACTCAGTTCTACAGAAAGAAAACTCCCTGATTTTGGCAGGGGAAGAATACAAGCAAAAAAACCCAGCTATTTAATGGTGCAATGCAATCTAAAAATTGTTCAACACATAAACAGGATCAAATTGCACATCTGTACAAAACAAGTCTTAAAAATGGCAATAGAAAGGTTACTTACATTATGCATAACATGAGCCTTTTTTTCTGGGGTTATAATAGATGTGACAGTGCTATAATCTGTGGGCAGCTGAACAGGCATGGAAGGGAAATCTGTTTTACCCCGTCTTGCTGTACCCTTGGGGAAATCAAGCAGAATCAGAAAGCAGCTTCCACAGCAATCATGCTCACCCAACACTGCACTTCTTATGAGGAAAAATACTAAGAATTTACACAAGTGCATTATAAAGTTATGTGATATGAGAAAACATACTACTAATGTAATTTTTTAATGGCAAACATCTGGTGAAAAGGGTTATCAGCCTTACTACCAAAATAACTTCATTAGTTTTAGTTAATAATTTTAATTACAAATCATAACCCCTAACTCAAGAACTGAATAATAGTTGCAAAAAATCCCTAACTCTTGCATAACTCAATCCTGATGTAATTCTACTTATTTAAAAAAACCCACAAACCCAGTATGTGTACATAAGGTATTACCATTGCAAGAAGAGTTTTTTCCAGCCTAAAGGTCAGCTGTGTATGAAACTTTCCTCCCATGATACTTGTGATCTCCTGAAGGGTGTAAAACTCTGGATACTTCTGCACATGTTCAATACATGCACGTAGCAAATCCTAACACAAAAAGAAAAGTAATTTATGCATTTATATCTTTCATAAGAATTTAATTTTGGAAAGTTTTTTCCTGCAATTGCAAGTTGCATTTAAAAACTTGCAGATACTAGCACAGATCTTTAAAACTCTTACAATCACTGGTATGAGAACTGCAATATATTCTAGATTCTCCTCAACCCTTCATATACCAGGTTAACAATGCATGCACACAGGTCAGGCCAATCATTAAAAACATGCAGTTTAGTACACTTTGAGCTGTGTTAAACCAGGTAATTATTTTGTTTTTAGTTTATTTATCTTGGCTTTTAGAGGAAGTACTATTTTTTTGTGTTACTACCCAGTTCACACTTAGGCTTAGGCAAAACTTACAAAGGTAAAGGCAAAAGATGATTCCATTTGTGTTGAAACTCGCTATTACGTCAACTCTACATAATTTTTCATGAAATCTGAATTAGGTATTTAGGATACCTAGTTTTTATTTAGTAACTAGAACGAGTTATTTCTGCAAGTACTGTTTGAAACAAAATGCGTGCCTCCATTTAATTTTTAAGTCAGGGTATTAACAATAAACAGGACTTGAAGTCTGAAGACACATTTTTGTGACCAGATGACAAGATATAAAGTTGCAAAGCCAATCCCAGTATTTAGGAAAAAAAACCAAAACCCAAGATGTTTGTCTTCACATGTGCCCAAACTCTGTCAACCCACTACTGGGAAAGTTTAATGGATAAAGTTTAAATTCTGGAATTTTTTCCAAAATGTGCTATAAACCCAAGAATGATACACAAAGTTGCGTTCGTGTTTGATCTTAGAATCATCAAAGTGGATATTTAACACAGCATGAGGCTGCAGAGGGTTATGATTAAAGCCTGGGTAACCTCTAATTAAAGTGACTTTATAACATGCTACTGTGGAGGAAAGCTTAACACCCTGTCCAGTACTGTACATCTATGAGTAACTGGTTATTGGAAACGCACACTTAAAATGCAACTTCTCCCTTCCCGAATATAAAGAAGCAATTCATTTATTTAATGAATAAATATTTTTACAGAATTGAAAACAGTGACTTCCCTTGTCTCACATCTTTTTGGTTCCAATGAACCACAGCCAAGCCACACTGTGCAGCGTACGGGAAACGGCCACTTCCCCGTCTCATCCCAACATGAAATCAGCAGGTGGTCAGGGAACACCACATACCATGATTAAGAGCCTGTGTATCTTAACCATGATTCCAAGACGATTGTTTAAGAAGGGCTGGAATTAGCCATGGCATGGGTAATTACCTCAGTATAACGAAGTGCATCTTCAGAGATGGAGTCATAATCCTGGGCACAGCTTTTTGCAGCGTTTTGGGCAAATTTCATAAATTCTGCAATTTCATTGTTTACTACTTCTTTCATTTGCTGGGGGAAGGAAAAAAGTCTATTTTTAAGACAAAACAGAATCCTCTACGCTAGATAAGTAATCAGCACAATTTCCAATCAGCACAGGTAATGATAAGAGGGAAGGAACAGATTCTACTTGCTGCTCAATTTGGCAAATGTTCAGCTTCACTTCAGTAAAAAAAATTTTGCAAGGCCCATTTCCTTAAAAAAAAAATCCCAAGCAAACAAAACACCATTCCCAACAAACAGCGAGTTTCTTTTGATGTGGTGATTTATAAATAGAAAGGTTACAAGACATGGCTGATGAAGGTTACATGACAAAGCCCCAAAGATATCTGAGTTCTAATTTCATATGAAATTTTATGAAACAACAACACAGTAGTTACTGATGTGCCTGGAAATGGTATTCCACTGTTACAGCATAAAACAATTATCATTAATAAGGAGGCATGGGAAACCAAATACAACGGCGTAAAAGAATTTGCTGATTAATTACATTTTACAGGACTCAACTAAAACGACCCTTCCACCCAACATGAAGGTGGCCTATTTAAATGCATTGCTGAGACTCAGCAGCAAGGGTGAACGGGAGCCTTTCTCCTCGTGTGAGCACAGCAGGGCAGCACAGGGGGCCCTCCCATGCTAATGAACAAAGCTCCCACAGCAGGCAGCTGTGAAAGATCACAGCAAAATGTATCCACGGCCTAAGACTGCTATATGCCACTAGGAAACGCTACTATCACAGTAAGGACAACTTTTAACTTCCTCCTCAGAAAAAAAGGGGTTTTTTTGGGGGTGGGGGGCTGTTTGATCAGCTGTCAAAGATCTACACTTACCCACAGTTGTTCAGATCCCTAAAAGAAACAACAAACCAAAAAAGGCACAAACCCCCCACCAAATTTCAATGAAATAACCATAACCAAATACACTTTCAATTTCTATTAAAAAGCTTATCCTGAATGCTTCAAACCTTTATTACCTTTCATAATACCATAAATTCTATGACAAATTAATTATGACAAATAGAAGTGAAAATCAATTTTCCTCTTTCCTTTATTTTTTGCAAGAAAAAAATTGTATGACTCCCTTTGTGGCATTCATATGTACATATCTTACCATATACGTGAAAAATTCCCTCTGACTTGCTGCATTAACTTGGAAATGGTTTAATTTTTTTGAGAACTTAGTCATCAGATACAAGTAGGTTTTTTGCTCCTTCTCAGACAAACAAGAGGTAAATGGATAGGGGAGTCTGGGCTCTGGAAAAGGATGATCATCAGCTGATCTTTTAGCTTCCACCTCAGATGAATCTGCAGCCTGCATGCTACAAGTCTGTCTGTTTTCTGAAGAGTTTGCCAATGCCTCCTCATTCTTCTTTGCCTCTCTGAAAGAAAAGCAATAAATGAAAGAATTTGCAGTTTTCACATAAATACTAATAATTGTCAGAAACAATAAAGGCAGCTGTGCAAGCCTAAACTGCTCTGAGAGACACTGCTATTCCAACTCCTATCTGTGCCACTGGACTGTTCTTATTCTGAAACTTCACCTGTACAATCAGACTAACCCTTAGCACCAGCAGCAGGTCTGCAACTCATTTAAAAAACAAATAAAAAAAGCTAGGGTTTTGGTTTTTTTAAAAAACAAAACTGTGTTAACAAGCTAAATATGAAACAGATTCTTTGTTCTGGAAACACAGGTTATTAATGAAAATATAAAGAAACTCCACATTTAATCAGACACTGATGGCCAGTGCTCAGAAACTGCGCTCAGAAATGTCAGACTTGTCAGTTTGGATAGTAAAGGAGAAAGACTTAGCTAGAAAAAGCCTTTCTTTCCTTGCAGAAGAAGGAAATTAAAACTACTTCATTGTAACAATAGAAATTCTAGATTTCAATGAAGAAATTCTTACAGAGTACACAAATCAAGCATTTAATCTTCTGCTCTAAACAATGCTGGAAACAGTCACCAAAAATAATACTAGGCTAGGGCAAGGGGCATGGCCATTCTAAAAACAAAGAAGTAACATAAAGCTGGTTCTTAAAACAACTCCAGTATACAAAGGCCAACCAGCTTAGCCCTTACCTATTTAAAATTACTGTACTTAAGAGAGAAAATATTTAAGGCTAACAAAATGAACATTAACTGCTGATCTTGGAAAAAGCATATTTTTAAGATACTATTTCAGCAGTAGAAAAACATCTCAAGTGTCATTCAAACCAAGCAGTATCACATCCACAGTTCTTAATAACACTTCACAGCTGTCTCTCTAAATATGAGAATGTGTCCATCCTTGTGGCACAAACTGGCAAATTTAATTAAGCTGTAGCAGGAACAAGATGCTGACTCAGATATGCCAATGTAGGAACATCAAGAAATTCTAGCAGCTTAAATTGGCTATATTCAGCACTGAATGAAATGGCAGCACATCAAGATCATTTCAGTATGCAGTGCTGTCACAGTCTTCATCGGGGTGCAAACCAAAATAATCTGACAGAGCTTTTCTGTCCATATTTACAGAATTATACTTTATTTGAGCTGACGGCTTAAATTTTTCCCCTTCATTTTATCAGCAACCCGCCTTCATAGCTTCTATACCAACAGAACACACACTTTAGTAAATACCTATGAGAAATCCCCCAAAACCGACAAATTTCCTTCAGCTTTTACTTTCACACTTGCTTCAACAGGTTTAATTTCTCTTCTTCCTGACTATGGCTGCACAACCAAGTTCCATCAATTTCTGCTTTTTTCCAGCTGCACCGTCTCTGGTTTCTCCTGGCTGTAAACCCACTTGAAACACACACAGCTGAACACAATCCCACTCTAGAGAGTCTGCTCCAGAAATTCTTCTAAGGAAGAATCCTACAGCAGTATCAGATGTACCAGTAACAAGCTGTGAGGCTGTGCTCATATATTGCCAGTTCAAGGAAAGCTGCTCCAATAGAGATGAACCAGAACAGCCTTCTCTAGCTAAAGATGTGGGATAAAGTCCTGTGACGTACCAAGTATCCCCCTCTAATGCACATTCTCATGGTCAGTTCATAAAAACACAGTAATTCCTCTTTTGAACAAACTACTTCCCAACATGCTGTACTCGCCACTTCCATGGTTTCCCACCCCCATTCCTCACAGTGTGAAGGTTCATTCACCAGGAGTCATGTTCACCTCCCTATGACCCTAATAATTTCTTAAACCAAGAGTCTAATCACAGTCCTCCAAATGCTGAAATCCACCAGCATGAGCCACACTTTTCACTATGGGAAATAAATGTTATTCTACTTCCTCAACTTCAGAAAATATAAAAAGGACACCAAAACTGCACAAACAATGCTACCTGTACCACTTACATTCACAGTTTTACTTCCCAGTCTTCAGTTGGCACTTTATAAAATTTCTTCATTACTCCAGGGATTAATTACTTTTCCACTGCACCTAAGACACTGGAGGTTTATGTAAACAGTGTTGGCTGCTTCCAGAAGGTACAAGCAAAAAGGATTTCAAAGCACAGTACTGTCATCCTTCTCTAAAGTGAGAAGAAATGGACAAACAGCTACGAATTTCTAAACAGAATTAGGGCTGGTTCATGGGTTCCAGGACCCTTACCCTGAACAGTTAGGAGGGTGGTGGTCAAACTTATCCCCGTGGTATGTAAGGGAAAGCAAAAAACAATTACCATATATATGCCAAAGTATATATATGGTATGAAAGTACCATAAATACCAAAAAGCTAATAACCTAACCTCTATTTCCAAACCCCCAAAGCGCCCCCTTAAGTCACAAAAGTCTCAAGGACTCAGCCTGGACCCCTACTGCTTTCCGAGGTTTCACCATAGATAAAGCACAGGTCAACAGCTGGATCCAAGAGTCAGTAACAAGTCCTTGCGTGCCAGACAACAGGCAGCTTTCCCCAAAACAGTATGGGTATGCATCCATAGGATAACAAAGAGCACAAAATGATAATGTAACATAATATACCTGTTCGACAAATGCCAGAGTTCAGAGAGGCTTGGAGACAAGGAATATTTTTCATAAAGTTCATGGGAGAAAAATACTTCTTGGCCATTTCTGGGTGCAATGTCCCTAATAAGAAAAAATTTAAAAATAAATATGTTGCAAAACAAACGAAAAATTAAAGGCCACATCTGCCCATGAGACACAAAAACTAGAATTATTTTATATTAAAAAAAAGAGGCTCTCTACACAGTGGCTCCAGATTTCCTCTTTACAGAAGTTACGTAGGTACTAATTCCTTGTATTTTTCAATAGTAAAATATATATTCTTCACAGTACAAAAAAAGAATTTCATTAATACATCAATTCTAGGTATGGTGACAGAAATCCTGATGCGAGTTTCATACTTTCAAATGTTCATGAATCAAAAACAAACTTTGGGATGAAATCGCTGGAATTTTTAAGAAAAATACACCGGTTTTAATTTTTCAGAAAAAAGTTGTTCTTGTCTTCTACACTGATCTGACCGTCTAGACTGTTTTTTTTTTTTTTTCCTAAATAGCCGTTCTAGCGTACAGGGTTTATACAATCCTAACCTTCCTAAACTACTGTGAAAGGTACGAGCAAAGCGTTTATTTACGTCTTACCTCACAAACTAATTCCAACCCACCCCGCGTGTCTAGGATTAAAAAGCCGAATTATGTATTTGCAGGGCTTTTCGGGTTAGAAACACGAACAACGTCCCGGCCCAGAACCCACGCCGTGGATCTCCAGGAGCTGAGCCCCTCAGCTGGGGGCACACCCGGACTCACAGCCCGGCGCTCCCTCAGGGAAGCTCCCGCAGCTCGCGCTCCGCCCGTTCCCATGGCGGGAGCGACACGGAACGGCGCGCGCGCCCTCGGGGCGGCGCCCGGCGGGGCGGGAACCGGACACACCCCGCTCCCTCTGGGCACGGCGCGTTCTGCTCCCGGCGGGGCAGCCGTGTCCGCCTCCCGCGCACCCAGCCAGTCCGCTTGGGCTCACCATGCCAGCGGCACCCCCGAGGCCGCCATCTTGGCAGGGCCCTCAGGGCAACAGCTTCCTGGTTCCCCGTCTCAGGGCTGCATACCCCACCTCAGGGCGCTGGCCAATCAGCGCCCGCTATGTAGACCAGTTGTTCCGAACCAGGCAATGGCGAGGCGGGCTCAAGCAGCGCCTCAGGGTGTGGCCGCCATTTTGCGGTGGGCGGGGCGGATGATGGCGCGGAGCCGACCTACGCGGGGAGATTCGCTCCGCGTTCACGCCTGGGGCCGAGGCGGGGCCTGGGTAGGAGGTGGATGTCGCAGGTGGCACATTCCGCACCTCCCCGGGTGTTCAGAGGTGGGACCCTGGACAGGGGCTGGGTGTCCCGGGCGGCTCCTCCTCCGGGCGGTGCCACGGGTGTGCAGAGATGGAACTTGGGCAGGGTGGGCATTGCGGGGGACTCGTTCCACCCCGGGTGTGCAGAGGTTGGGGCGGCCTGTCACTGAGGGGCTGGAGCTGCGTGTGAGGGCTGAGGTGGCCACGGAGGCATTCAGTTTTCCTGGCTCAATTCTCATGAGCAGAGCCGCAAAACCTATTTTACTGATGGGCAGGCTTCCCAGTGTGATAAAGTGTGGAATTCTCGTACTCTCAGAACCCATAGGTCTGGGTGATGCAAACTCATTTGCTTGTGGTGTTAAAAGATGATGCCGGTCACTGCTCTAAAGATGGGGGATGATGAGGGCAGAGCGTGTGCTTGGAGTCCTGTGATTAAAACTGGGCACTATTACACAAACACATGAAAACATAACAATGATTCTGAATGATTTCCAAACCCAGCAACGAGCGTGTCTTCAGCTTGCTTGCAGATCAGTTTTAAGGACAGCGATTTTAATTCTGCCCTCTTGATTTGTTTATCTTAGAGAGGCAGAAGGGTTTTCTGTCTCATGCGATAGACCCACCCAGAGCCCAGTCCTGAAACTATACCCTTGTAAGGAGTGATCTTACTTCCCAGCCTAGGTATGGTAACAGTTATATAGGTGAATGATAAAGCTTCTTGGTGAATGTGGCAACTTAAATCCTACTTCAGGCTGCATCTCTCTAAAACCTGTATTATCTGGGTTTTTTTATAAGAGTGATACTTTCTACTGGTGATCTTTGTACTTCTATGATATAAACATGAACATCAGGAAACACGTTTCCACGGTGAGGGTGATGAAACACTGGCAACAGGTTTGCCAGGGAGGTTGTGGAGTCACCATCCTTGGAAATATTCAAAAGGAAGCCATGATCCTGGGCAAACAGCTCAAGGAGGCCTTGCTTGTGAACTCCGGAAGTCCCTGCCACCCTCAACTATTCTGTGGTTCTGTAAAATAATCAGAGGTCAAAACCACCACCTCCTAACGTACAGTTTAGCTTTCCTTATGGGCAGGCACAGGAGGGAGTCCTCAGTCTCACTTCAGAAAAATTCCTGTGTTTTATACTGAACTCTACAGTTCTTTATAAAGCTGTTCCCTAACCTGTATCTTGGTGGTTAGGAACTCTCCTGTGACTGGGAAGACTGGGCAGGAATCATGTCCTGAGGATGAGGAAATTAAATCTGTGTTTTCAGCATCGTGACTGCTGCAGACGTGGAGCTGCTCTAGAACACATGGTACTGCTTAGTGCTACAGTTCTCTAGAACACATGGTACTGCCTAGTGCTACAGTTCTAAGAGTTATCACTTCCACTCCTTTTTTTGCAGAGCTGATCTGTAGGTGAAGGCTGCTTCCAGATACAGTGCTTCAAAGATGAATGCTAGAATCTATTTCTGGATCATGGTCAGGCATATAAATACTGAGCTGTTAAAAGCTCTGTCAAGACTGAGGCATTTTTGAGTAGGTGCAGAAGGAGAATTTCACATGCCTGAAGTCTTAAGACCAAGCATGCTGCTGACACATTCAGGTGCTCCCAAAGTTAGCACAGCAGAGAGAAGTTGCACCTTTGATGCCTAAACTGTACTAAAACTTCAATTTTGATACTCAAATCGTCACTTAGATCTGACCCAAAGTAGTATTTCTGCTGGGAGAGTCATTGGGAGGGCCTTGTGCCAGATTTCTTGTATTTTGCACTTGATGTAGTGAACTGTGATTTCAAACAAGAAGACACCTTCAAGGAGAGGGAAGCTATATTAATCCACATTCATCCTGAGAAGGTTTAAAGCTCTTGTTAGCCAAAAGTGGAGCTTAAAAAGTGTTTGGGGGTCATCTTGTTTCTCTGCTGCCGAACCTAACATGATGTATATGCTAAAACAGCTGCAGTATAAGTGTAGGCTAATTTTTTATTAGTGCATTCCTTAAGGAATAAACCTAATAACCACAGTTCAGAAAAACAAGGAAGATGCTACTGACAAAAAATTTAGACAGATTTTTCCATTAGAAGCTGAAGTTTTATTACAGGATAACAGTACATAAAGCACATCTAAAATCGATGTGTTCAATGCACTTAATAAAGGTAATGTAATATTAAAGGTACAGTTTCTAAGTACAATATAACAACATTCATATTAGAATGAAAATTGGAGTATTTAAAAGACAACATTAAATCTCTTATTTTTACAGTCATATTTACAAAATGAATCAAAATACTTTTTTCGGGACTGAGTAAAATAACAAACTTGAATATAAGCAGGCTATTGTAAGAGTGAGTTGGAAAGGTCCATGGAAGGGAAAAGTGAAGTGATTGGGTAAAGATCATTAGCAAAGGTTTAGTACAATACCACTTTAGTATTCCTCTTGATGGCTTACATTTTATTGTGGCTAGAAAAGGAATTTATACATACTGTACACATAACAGACAGCACATATTTACATGTACAGTATAATTGCATTTAAACTTGTGTGTATTTACAGAAATCTGAGCGTATCACTCAACGAGGTTTTTAAGTCTGTGTGCTTAATCTTCAATCTGATGTATATTTGTAATCAGCATTTATTCCGGCGTTGGTACATTGAACATTTAGTAAAGAGGGAGGATAAATGTTAACCAAATGGTTTTGCATAAATATATCAAACTATTAAAACAATAGGGAGAATGTGTTCCTGGCATTACATATAGGTTGGTACGTACAAATTTTAGAGTGAGTCCTTTTCTCTTTGAAAATATCAAAAGGTGACTTAAATCAAGAAGGGAAAACAAAATTGTCATGGCTTATATTTAAATAAGATTGTAGCTTCAAGAGGTTTTTATAATTGTCCTGATAGTGTTTGCAGTTAAACATTCCACTTATGAAAATATACCCATGGTGCAGTAAAGTTTGTTTTTGTTTTTAGGTCAACAGTATGTTTGCTGTTTAAAAAAAATTATTTATATATATATATTCCTTGGATTGAGGGTATAAAAGCAGTGCATGGAAGCCAAGAACCATGGCTTTAAAATTCACTACCTTCTATTATCAAAAAGTGCAGTAAACAGAAACATTGTTATTAATAAATTGCTCAAAAATCTTTGCTAAAGATCTTATAAATTCAGTAATATTACAGAAAAATTCTAATAAATATTTAAAAGGTTAATTACCTCCTTAGTTCGATATTTGATATCCATCAGTTTTTAAGAATGAACATGAAAACAATATCTAGAATGAAAGGAACAGGGGATAGGAATACTTTGAAGGGTATATGACTACGTAAATTAAGGTATACATGAAAAAATAAAAACAAAACCCCCATACCTGACAAAACGTTGCAAATTCCACTTCTTAATTAACTTTAGTTGCTACTGGCTGTCCTTGGATATGTATGCATGGTGTATAAAGCACATCCAGGGACTGAAGTTAGCCATCCATCTATCACGGTAGATTTACAGAACATTCCTATTTACAGTAACTGGAGTTAAGTGTGTAGGCATGGCCCAGTAACTTCCGCAGTCTGAGTGTGTACAGATCCTATTTAAAGTGAGGAGGGAGGAAGGCACCCAGCAGAATAACATCTATAAATTTCCGATGCAACAACAGGATAGAATTCTCCCAACAAGCCAAATAACTACCTCCCTTTCAGACAGACAGCATTTTGTAATTACTTTATACTGGCAGATTAGATGTTTTTCTTTTTTTTGATACAATACAGGCAAGACCATTTTAGTAACCAAAAGGATAACAAGCTGGACAGAACATTTTTAATAACGTTAATAATTAATAATGTTAATAATGTAGAAAAAAAATTCTACATTTGATATCAAGTATCTGTACCGGTGAAGTAATTTTCTCCTTATTAAATATACTATAGAATAATTTATATAATGACACTATGCATTTAAAGAGAAAACCATGTCCCAAATCTTGTACTCTGATACAGGTACTTGTTGGGCATATGTTGGTGTATATATATATATACACAAATATATATATTTATATATAGTTATACTCAGTGAAATTAACAAGACCCAAAGGTGGTATTGTCTAGGAATAAAAGGGGTTTGTTTTTGTTCACAAAAGTAACTTATCTAGCACCACACATCAGAAAAACACAAAAATAGCACACTCTAGTTCTAAACAGCTATGTCTAAAATAGATTATATAGTAAAACAGATATTATACAGCATAATGTGGTATTTGATAAACAGATAAATATTTGCACTGTGTAGGCTGTTTATAGTATAATTTTATCTATACAGAATGAAAGCAAAAAGTTAACTGTATAGAGGTGAGCAGAACAACATTAAATATTATGACTCCAAAGCAGAGACAAAGTTAGAGTTGAAAGAATAGAGCAAGATAAAATGTTTACAGGCCATTACAAGTCCTTAAATTAGTAGTAAAATAAGGAATCAGTTGCTCAAGTTTAAGAAAGCAGTAAACAAGAGATTGCATTTACATGCAGATGTCTAAAACTTGTATTTCTTTTAAATCTATGCACAAAAAGTCATTTGTTTTTATTGCTTGACATTCAGTTATGGCTAGAATATTTTCAACCTTTTTTTTGTACTTTGGAAACAAGAATATTGTTAAAGGTGCCATAAAAATGGACAACATTGAAAACAGTTTGCAAATAAACCACCTAACACTGCAGTTCTTTATACATTTTAAAAAGCCTTGTCTGGGGTTTGTCATATGTTAAATATATTTAATCTGGGAAAATACATTGTAGCTTGAAGCCTCCCATTGGCCCAAACATCCAATACAAAAACACATCTCCAGAAAAGGAGCAGGCAGACAATACAGTTACATATAAAGAAGCAGCCAGTTAATGTCCTAATACTTCAAATATTGACCACTGTTCTGTAACTTGTTTCTAAATCAATGTAGAAATGAGGAACATTTTGGATTTAAAAAGGTGTACAGTACCTATGCCTTTTTGTGAAATAAAATTCACTGTATTGCTTATGAATTCTCTGCATTAGATATAGATAGCATTACAGATTGTAAGTTCCTGTAAAGTTTGTGCATCTACATTAAGACTTTGTGGGGTTATTTAGGGTAGTGTTTCTCAAACCGAAAGTCACAACTGGTTGTTTGAATGCTGCCCAAGTGTTTAGATTATGATCAAAACACCCTGCCAGGCACACCCAGCTCGGTTCTTTGTGACGTGCAGGTTCTCCAGCGCGGAGCACGTGCTTGTGCTGGCTACAAGATCGCGCTGGGCAGGGAACTCGGGAGCTGCAGCTCAGCCCCACGGCCTGGAGGAGCTGCAAGAGCCGGCTGGGGTCTGCAGTTTGCATTTGCAGTGGCCGGACAGTTCCGAGGAACCAGCAGCAGCTTGGTTCCCTCAGTTAGGAAATGCTGCCAGTAATTCCAGCTGATTCACACTCCCTGCCCCAGGAAACGTAAGTTAATTCCAACACAGAGAAGAGCCCTGTGCAGTAGAGCCCACAGAGATTGTGCTTTCAGAAACCTTGAGAAACACTAAATAGGAACACAAGTAATACATAGGACGTATGAACACTGAAAACATGCAGATGTTAACAAAAAGTGTGATGTCACACATCAAGTTTAACAACTTGATTGTGAAGTTCAGCTTGAAGTAGTAATAAGATTATGAGGGAAGACATACAAGTGAATATTGTGGCAGAAGAAGTGAACCTATGAGTATTGATCTGAAGCCTTTATCATGCTTTGTTTCTTATTTGGCTAGCTTACTTATTGCTATAAAGTTATTGCTATATTCTACCAATGATAAAGGCAAAAAAACCAAAGACAAACAGCAACATTACATATGGAAAAGGTAGAATACAGCTTCTGTTTTGATGTTAAAATTCTATTTAGTACCTGAATAAAGTTCCAAAGATAGATTGTATATTATGTTACGTATTTTTCCCCTCAAGTCCAGTGACTTAGCATTATGTAGCAAGCCATTATCACAGTACTAGAATTAAAGCACATACTGCAAGGATTTTTAAATAAATACTCATTTACATTTCAAAACTTTTCTTTTTGTTGTTGTATTTGGTATCTGTATGCATTTGCCCTCATTTCCACCAAATGATTTACCGACAGGAATATTTAAACAAAAAGAAAGTAAGAGGCTAATATTCAAATATATTAATGGATGAAACTGTAAAAGTAATAAATATTAGTATTAATAATTTAAAAATAATTCTAATAGTTATATTTCTCCAACAAAGAAAATAAAGATGTTCTGTGCAGTCTGAATCAGCTAGCACAGGTAGAGTTTCATATAATGAACACTCAAGAAAAAATTGCTTATTATTTTTGGATACTGTATAGTAAGTGCTGTTTCTGACATATTAATAGGTTTATCTACATTGGAGAGTTTAGGAATGTCTAGGGAAGAAAAAATACACGTTTGCACAGCTTATACTGTGTAACCTGTTTTGTTCATCGAGTACAGACTGGGGACTGTCTATGCCAATCCAAAAGAAAATACTGTAATGCTTGGTTCATCCCACTACACAGTTAAAATATCTTACAGATTGTCCATTCTAAGAGTATGTTTAATTGATATGCAAGTATGTAAAGAATAGGGTCCACTGTGAATCAGCAATAGGAATTTTCTTCTGTGGAAGATGCCAGAACACCAGCTGATCATACTTGCTAAGGACTTGTCTGTCTTGGAAAGCCATTCCAAGCTAAACTCAACTGTCAGCTTGTGAAACCATAAATATGGTTTCCATATTTTATTAAGCAATCTAAAGTAACCGACTGGAAGCCATATACCTATGCAAAAACCCTCAAAGATACTGGAAAACTGGGGCTTTCT
Source organism: Dasyornis broadbenti (assembly GCA_013397935.1). Classification (NCBI taxonomy): domain Eukaryota; kingdom Metazoa; phylum Chordata; class Aves; order Passeriformes; family Dasyornithidae; genus Dasyornis; species Dasyornis broadbenti. The sequence goes on along the minus strand of VZRN01002709.1, from coordinate 167,728 downwards.
GCAAGCAGACAGACAGATTTGATGGAGAAATCAATTTCACTCTCTTCCCAATGTAACCAAACTCTTGAAATCCTGCTCTCATTTTGTTCGTAGTTGTTTATTTGCTTTTTTACTTTCCTTTTCAAAAGAATGTGAAGCCATAAAACAAGACTAATTGGGACAGGCTTCCAGCGTCCTAAGGTTTGGCACTGGGAGACTTCCTAAACATTGCTGGATTTTGGTGCCATTGTAAAATCACTTGGAATTACTGTATTTGATGTACTAGGTATGAAAATGTCTTCAGCCTCAGTGTTTCTTTCCAGTCAGGTTTTGGGTTTACCGTGAAACATCTGCAACAACGACAGACAACGTGTGAGCTGTTGTTCTTGTATTCCTGCAGATCTGTGTTCCTTTCTATGTGACTTCACTGCTGAAACCTTATCATGACCTTTTCATTCTTTATTGTACTCTCATAAACAGATTCATTTTCCTTGACAATAATTTAAATACTACAAAGCCATTTTCTATTGCAGAACACTGAATTTCAGCTGGAAAATTAGTCCTATCATTATAAAAATGTCCAGAGGGTATTGAAATTAATTTCAATTATTTGTTTAGTGGGTCAGCATTTATTTTCTAAAATATAATTGCAAAATCTTAGCGCTGTTTGGAGTACTTTTGTTTTGAGCAAAATACTGACCAAAAAGCAGCTCTACTGCAAAAGTGAGAAAGAGAATGAGGCACACATAGAGCATTTAGTTTAAAAAAAGTATCCAGTTCTCTTGTGCCTGGGGGCAGGGAAGAAATACTAGCATATTTTTTAAAAAGTAATTTGTTCCACCAGCAGTACTGGCCACCCTGTTGAAGAGTTTTAGAAGATCCCTGAGCACATTAGTTTCTGACTCATAACCCCAGCTCCAAAATGATAGGGCTTCTCTTGTTGATAACGAGATGGATTGTCATTCACAGTTAAGTCAATCATAAGGTGCTTATCTATTTACCCTTTTCTTCACCAATCAGCACAAAGAACTGTCAGAAAATAACTTTTATTTTTCTTTTTTAAATAATAAAAGGGCACAAAATTGAAACAACCAATGTTTTGTGACAGTGGTTTAGGATTATTATCTGGCTGCCCCTCAACAACAGACAAGTGATTCAATCGACATTCCTTAGCAAAAAAAAAAAAAAAAAAAAAAAAAAAAAAAAAAAAAAAAAGGAAAAGAAAAAAGGCAAAAAAAAGAAAAATCCTGTACAAATATGTATTTTTCCCTGAGGGATCAAGGTTACACCCGCAAGTGCTCTATGTACATATTGCACTGTAGAGGAATGAAGAACATGTGCAAAAAAAGCAACAATGATTGAAGCTTACTAATCAAACCTTTTAATCATGACTGCTATGTCATCTTGCATTTTGGAATGTCGGAACACAGCTATTCCTTTATTCTAAAATGTAAAAAAAACCAAAACAAAACAAAAAAGAAAGAAAAAGAAAAACACACCTCTACTATGGCACATTCAATGAAATAAAAAGTTTTCCAAAGACAAATAGACAAATTCCATCAAGAAAATAATACAAAGTTCGTTCGTTTGTGGTTTTTTTTTTGTTTTTTAGAAAAATTACATTACTTTCTTTCATTGTTTCACATTACAAAATCTTTTTTTTTTAATGTTTACACAAATCACATTTTATTGCAGGAATATTTCAAGTGCCATCAAACATTTATAGAAGGGTTAAAAAAATAGAAGTCTCTCTAAAGTGGTCCAGACAAGGCTTTGTATAGAATAAATCTTTTTTCCACCTTCTATTTTTGACTTAAGTATTTTGAATACATTTTCTTTATTCCATTGACACTTAACAGCCTAGAAGCAGCCACTCACACGTCCCACGCATATACTCATGTGCGCACACAATGGACTCTCTCACACACACACAGGTGCACATACACAGATATCTTGGTATCCATACTAAGATAGATAAGCTAATAAAGAACAACCAAACTTAAAAACAGCCCCTCCCTTTTTACCTAATTCCGTACGTCAAACAATGCTGGAGGTGATGACGTATATTAGGGTGCTTCAGATGACGGTATCGTCTACTAGCTCTTCCTAGAAAGCCAGAAAACATCTCCAGGGATCGATATAACTCCAAAGGAAAATATCTTTGCAGACTCTAAGGACCAGGTCATCAAAACTTAAAATATTATGTTCTGCTATCCTAGTGTCTTTATTTGTAGTGAACTGGGCAGATTATGAAAATACTCATGGGAATGTCAATTGACCTTCAGTGTTTTTTAACTGGTTGGTCATCTGATAGCAGGCCACAGTCCCAGCGGTTTTGCAGAGGGCATTTCCTCTGCTGCACTGGATTCTTACATGGCCATCTCTGACCGGCCACTCTGGTGTTATTCTGAGTCCCCTTTCACAAAAACCTCCTTGGCAATAGATGTCTTATCAATATGTCTGCTGTGCTGGATCCTTTTTTTCCCCTCTCCATGAAAAGCAACCCAAAAATTATACTCTATTGCCAAGTGGCTGTTCACTGATCAGGAAAGCAGAGTTACTTGGGGTGTGTATGTTCAGCCTGATTTAACAAGGTTCTAGTACACATGAGCTCCCACAAACAAAAGTGACAGTACTTCCTGGCCTGGAAGATCACTTTCAGCTAAGGCCCTATTTGAAAGCTTTTTATCGTTATGTATTTTATTAGTAAATGTCCAAAAATTGTATTGTCAATGACTTATGAGTGTAAATATACTAAATAGATTCCAAACAAAACCACTGGCACCTAGATGCCTGGTAAAGTACTAATATTCATCATGAAAAGGGAAGAACAGGATGTGACTGAAAACTAATCCCCAAATATTTTGCCTGGTAGTCTACATATTGTCAGAAGTAGGAGTTGCATCTTGCTCTCTAAAAAAGTACAGGTCTTACTTCATTATTCATTAGTTGACACAGATTAAGTTTAGTTGATCTTTACAGGACTAGCACCTAAGGCTGGTCACATTCAGAAAACACTTGTTAGTTAAAAGGGTTGCTTCAAAAATAGGAATACACATTAGAATGCAAGTACCATATCGTGCCAGTTACTCCAATAAAGTAAACAATGATCCTAGGAAAAGTGTTTCAGTGGGAGTGGAGAGAACATGTGCTGGTCTGTGAGTCGCCTCTTTGGGAGCAGGCAGGATGGAGCAGGCAAAAGACAGCTCTATGGACTTTTCCCAAAAGCTCTCTCCTGCCTCCATCCCAGTGCTCACAGAGCTGCAGGTGTTCCCCTCCCACTCTCCCGGGCACACTGCTCTGAGGAGGAAACATGATGCTCTCCTCTCGCCCTCCTTTCGAACCCTAGAGATGTGTGATAGCTGTAACCTTCCCTGATGTGCTAAACTGGAACATTTTTAGTAAGTGTCATAGATAAATGTCTCATTTTGACCCCAAAGAAAACATGTTCAAATCATAGAATAAACCTTTATTTTGCTAATAAGAGCCCTGATTCTCCTTTTTAAAACACTTAGGCTTCAGTGTGCTTCTATTCACTTGTTATTTCTCAGCAGCTATGACATATATGAGATTGTTTACCCTTTAACAATTTAAGCAGTAGGGTACATTCTGTCTCATTCCTTTTCCTTTTTTGAAGTTCCTGGCTTTTTCTTAGGTACTTCATCAGAAACTGCATTTGTGTTGGCCTACAGGGCATCCAGTTATGCATCTTCATCTCATCCAAACCCAATTATACACCTCTGGCTCAAACAGCCACAGTTTAATTTGTGATGTCATTTATGTGAATCTGCCTCCTTCAGAACTACATTTGCTGCCACCTTTGCTCCGAGACAGAATTCTTCCTGAAGGGAATGGTAATTAATAACACTGCAAGATTCAGTGTATTGGTTGGCTATGAAGTACAGGAATCAGAATTACAGAATGCAGATTTCTGATATTAATGATTTCCAGGCTTGTACCGAGTACAAACCAATGCTTTCTAGCAACAGTGTGCCCTTCCTCTGTTAGTCTGTCCCCATCTGATCAACTTTAAAGTGCGTCTTTTTAAACAAGGAGAGCAATGGACTTCTCTGCTCAGTTCCCTGAACCTGAACTGCTGGAAAAACAAGGGGCAGTGTGTCTCATCTCACTGAAGTCAAAGACAAATTGCTGTGGATTTTGATAGGCTACAGCTTGGAGTTTGAAGGCATTGTTTACAATATGGAGTACAAAAGTATGTAATATTATGTATAAAAATTACTTTTCTGCAGACATGTCATACACACATACTTTTACTGTAGATAGAGACTTGTAAATACTTTCAAACCTGGATTTATGGTGGGCAGAAGTACGCTATTGTCTGATTTTCAAAGATGCTTTGTTCCTCATTTGTAAATGGTCTGTAATTAATTAGTTTAACTCTGACAGTGGAAAACTCAGCACCTCTGAAAATGAGGCTTTTGACTTGTACACCTAAACCTGAATTTAGGCGTGTAATTTGACACATCCAGGTTTGAAAGATTTTAAAATAAAAGTACCTTTGAATTTAACTCCTGAAAAAATTATTTTAATGTAGAAAATTGTTATTATTTTCAACTCTTTTAAAAAATCTGTAACCATTTCAGGATATGACCAGCCTCTCTTTAAAAGTAACATGGAAAACAGCAGCATAAATACCTCCCAATGTACCAGTACCTGCCAAACCTTTTTCAGTTAAACTTGAATTTCTGGTGCACATGCAACACAACAATGAACACGCTAGCATTTAATTTAAAGAAAAAGGTGCAAAATGAAAGTGCCTTATCAATTCAACAAGAAAAGCTATACCAGTAACTACATTTTATATTAATTAAAACAATATATAAACAATATCTCTTTTGCTATATATAGTCTTCATGCCCATTTACCCTGTAATATATTATAATGCTATTGTTGCTATTGCTATGGACCCTTTTCATGCCGTTCTGTCTACTGGCAAACAGTGGTAGGTGAAAAAAAATCGTCCTTCATGAAACAATGAGCAAGTTGTGCAAACTGATGCTGAAATCTCTGCAACGCACACCAGTCGCTGATTACTAGGTGGACTCTGTTCTGACCAACAAATTGATTGTTCTGTCAAAAGTCTGGGCAGTGAACTACAGGAGAAAACAACCTTCTGACATTAGTACCCTCAGTCTGTGTAAACAGAGGTCAAGGATTGAGAAGTTGAGACAGAAAAAGGGTCCATATTTGTAGGCATAATGGAAATCATATGCATGAGAAAAACAAGTTCAACTTTGTTTCATTGTTTCCCATCCTTCGCCTGACCCCGACCGCCAAGAGATGTGCAGTGTGTTGGCTCCCTAGGTCTGTGCAGGGCCATATAAAGTGTCTTGGTTTTCTTTCTTTTTTTTTTTTCCTTTTTTTTTTTTCCTTTCTTTTGTTTTAATGTTTGTACTTCAGACATTCTAGAAGTGCTTAGGTGATACATTTACCCATCAATTTGCATTGCTGGCTCAAACTCTGAAGTGAACAACTCCTTGTAAAGTGGAGGAAAATGAAGTCGCACAATGTCTGGGTATATTGCTTTAAATGCCATAAGCTTTTCTGTATGTCGTCCACACAGTGCTCTTAAAGTAGACACTTTGCATATTAACTGTAAAAAAATGAACACAAGTCATATGGTCATACATGGAACCAGGCCTCCAAATCATGCTGTAAGGATTAAAGCTCTCCCAAACCAAATTCTTTACCTTAACAAGGACATTTCAGATGCACAGTCATGGATGCTTTCTAAAGGTATTTAAGCAATGGACTCACAGCTATTTGTGAAATAATCTTTTTTAAGTTCCTAGGAAAATGTGGCATTAGGTTTCCTCACTGGATTGATGAACAAGTATTTCAGGGTTGGATCTTCATTCATTAAATTATCCTCTTGGAAGAGGGCAATCCCAACTGCTTTTAAACCCACTGTGAATATTATGGAGGGAACTGGCAATGCACTAGATTAGCCAAATAAGGTGAAAAATACATATTTCAAAAATACCACTAGGGTACTCCTGAAGTTACTGAGTAAAGCGCTTGTATCAAAGCATATGGAAGACTTTCTTCCAGCAAAGGTATCCAAAGAATATCTTCTCACTGAGAGAATAATTACATGAACTAGGTTTTGAGATGAAGAAAATCTGCAGAGCCTGGGCTGGACCATCCTGCTTCTGTTGTAACTAATTCTGTGGTGTGAAAGCATAAGCTTACTGGCTGTGCAGAGGTGTAAAAGGAACGACCTCTGCAAGGTGAAGTTAGGTGCCTATCTTGCCTCAGTTCTTCAGATTTACTTCTTGTAACATTGCACCACTTTTCCATTGCTGAGAAATTACATGAAGACACTTGAGATTAGTATTAACAGTAGGTAGTGCCTCTTTTTCCTAGGCATCAGTATTTGGAAGAACTGAGAAAAAGGCTGCGTGGGGAACTTCTCATGGAAGTCTGAAAAACAAGTTTAGTTTGCATCTTGCATGTTATAACAACTTAATTGTCATGCAGGCAGAGACTCCACAAGGATTAAGGCATGCATGTTGTAGCACTGAAATAGTATTCTGTGTGGCAGGAATGTTGTGTAGGAGAACTACGATAAAAACTTTCATCGCTTTTCATGAAGTTCCACATAAAAATACTCCCTTTTAGTCCATTATCAACCTTGTTCCCTAGTACATCATCATTTCACCTCTTCTAGGTTTTAGTAAATAGTGTCAGCTGAGCAGCTCGATTTTGAACAAAGAATTCTGGGTTTATAAATAAGAAATTAACTGTGTAAGAGCTTTTACCCCATCATCAGGGCAGTGTTCAGAATAAGCCATTCTTTTACAGTCACGTGACATGCCTCAGGATGATTCTTACCTTTGTTAGAATTCCATCTTCTCGGTGGTTCTTCTGTAGGACATGCTGAAGTGCTAGCTGGATCTTCTGTTGGAGTTTTTCAATTTTTACTTTCTCCTGAAGCCATGAGCGATCTGAATATAAATGGAGTTAAAACCTCTAGTACTACACACGATTCACAGCGCACCAGGAAGTACTAAGTCTGTTACAGATTCATCTTTCCTTTTTGCAACCTTCCTTCCACTTGTTACGTACTTTCATATAGAAAAGGGGTTTGAAAATTAGTAGGTTTTGAAATATGTTTATTACACGCACCTGAAGTTACTTTTATAAAGCCCTTAATTAGGAGAGTGCAATGTATCTGAGTAAGATCTATTACTCATTTGCTAACAAAAGCTGTAAAATGCAGGGTGTTTACAAAATGAGGCTGGCAACTTTTTACTGGGAAATTAATAGATCCTATAACGAACAAGTAGTTGGAGAGGATCTTCTTGCTAAGATCTCCGGTGACTTACAGAAAAATCAGATGCAGAGATTCAGCTATTAAGAAAAAAAGCAGCTCAACTTACTGGCAGAAAAGCAGTATCAGCTGCTACATTCCCTGTGTGGCAGAACTGTAGGGTTCTGTGGCTTGCTAACACACAGGACTAACACACTTTCCTGTCTGGCCAATAGTATGAGCACATTGTTTACGACAGACTTAATAAACTCATCATTGCTAATAGACTTCTCCATCACCACTCCTGAGTCCATTGTGCTGCAGTCTGAACTCACAGTTTACTTCCTCAGGTGTCAGACCAGGCACAAACTGACTTCCTGCCCCAGTATCTTGTTCCACCTGTCCTAAGAAGCTTTCCCAGAACCTGGAGCACACCGTGCACATCAACCTGTGATTATTAACTTAGTTTAGCCACAGGCATGGCAGACCCAGGCTGACACTTGGGGTGACTTGGATGTCTGGCACCATAATTCGTGGTGCCCCCAGTCTCACAGTGGGCACAGATTCTGAATTACTTTGGTATCTTTGTACCACACCAAAATAGCAACGCTGGAAGTTTTCTGTTGTACTGCAGCTGCAAACTCATACACATGGAAAGCTGACTAGGAATTCAATAACTGCCTGTCTCACCAGGACTGGCCCACAGGTTTCACTCACATGCATTTAAGCCTTTGCTAAGAAGCTGAGTCCTCAACAAGGTGAAAATGTGGAAAACAAGGGCTTCGATTAGGATTTCCAATTTAACAAATCTTTTCCTAAATTCATAGTTTTAATGTGTTTATTCAAATAAAAATTTTGGTGAAAGAAACACTCAAAAAGATAACATTTCCACAATATCTGATAATCTTATTGTTACCATTATAAAAACCTCAAAATAAAAACAACCTCTACCAAATAAATCTAGAGGAAACCTTCATCTCTTACCTGCTGACATTAAAACAAACGCAGAAAACAAAGCTATCTCATCTTCTGTCAGGTGCATAGAACATAAACTTTTTCCAAATTCAAACACAAAGCTAATGAAGTCTTCACAACCTGCCGAAGAGAAGATACAGCTCTTGTTACATTGTTTAAAACTCTACTTCAGAGCTACAGAGTTGTTGATTTATTCTGATGGAGATGAGAAATAGATGTAAAACACTTCATAGGTGAATGGGCTTCTCCTTAAGGACTGTGAAGTGATGGCAGTAAGATCTCACTCATGCTTGAGGGTATTAGTCCACTCCCATGAGTCCCCAGCTCCCACATCCTGGCAGCCAAGACTGAAGGTTTTGCACACTGCGTCTTTTTTATATTAGGTTCTTGTGGGGTAAATATGGATAAATCTCAAGCCATTTATTTTCAAGCTTGAAACTGGTTTGTTTCTATTCTAAATGGAATTATCACATCAGAGTCGACTGGAGGCTCGAAATGTGGACTTAGGAAGTTCTGATTTTAAGATTATTGAGCACACGGAGTGGGGGAAGAGAGAGGCACACAAGGGACATGCAGGAAGCAAAGGGAGAAGCCGAGGTCTGATTGAACACGGTTCATGCAGAAGAGGAACTCTGTCTCCTTCCATCCATTCTCTTGCTCACACAGGTGTTATTCAGGTTACTGCTGCTGTCACACATGCAGGTACACAGTCTTTAAAAGTGAGCCCTGCTCTGAAGGGCATCACAACCTGAGAGAAGAGGGTTTTCCTCAGCACCCCCAGCCTAAACTTCTGGATATGGCTAGTAACAGATCCAAGTTGAATTTCCTTAGAACCCAGAATTGTTTGCACTCTGACCTTGTACCTTGAGGTGTTTTAGAAAGGCAGAGAATACTTCAGGAATTGTCCATCATTCTCCACTGATGTATTTTCACTGCCCTCCAGAATGGCTTACAGCCCAAATCTATACCCAGTGAACATATCCTTTTAAATTAGCAAAAATACATGGGAAAAAGAATTCAAAATTGCACGTGGTTTAATTTACAAAATTATTTATAGTATTTTACCTGCAAATAACTGGACTTGACACATTTTAAAACAACATTAACATCTTCAAAGCAGTAACGTCAGTACATCCAAAATTAGCTTAAAATCTGCCTTTTCCAACAGGATATGTGAAGTCTTACATCAGATATGAAATCTGGGCTTCTGTTCTCAACAAGAGAGTCCAAGCTGCTCTACCCTAATCAAAATGCTGAACTTCAACACCAACAATCCTTTACTGCACAGAGTTAAGCTCTTTTACCTCCTGAAATCAGCTTGGCCTCAAACACAGGCAGCGTGACTGCTTACAAAACAGCAGTTTGAGTTCTGGAACTCTTTTATTTTTAAAAGCAGCTATTTTCCCTTGCTTTTCCACCTTATTATTTTTATTCTGTTTTGTTGGGGTTTTTTTTTTTGGTTTTTTTTTTTTTTTTTTTTTTGTTGTTGTTTTTGTTTTTTTAAGACACAACATTTGACATTTCCTTACCTAAGGACTTGAAAACCTCTGGGCTAGCATACTTGCCATCAAAGTAGACTGTGTTGTTCTGGGAGTCAAAGGCACGGCACATTCTGATGAACACAACCTCTAAAGACCCTAAAACAGAAATAACGTGTGTTTGACTGTGGAAGAAGAGACTTCAGTTGCAAAGAGCAAGTGAGGATTTAAAACTAATGCTCTGCATTCATTATCAATTGAGTAGAGTAGTAGGTTGCTGTGGTGTAACAGAGCATAGTTTGGTTTGCTGGTAGAATTAAAAGAATTCCCATAAACCCCTTTAGAAGTTTTTGCTAAAGCAACTTAGTTAATGCTAATAAACTCTACTAAAGTTTTTAGAGTAATGAAGTCTCTGAAGCCAAAGCAGCTCATTTAAATTTATTTTCACAAAGCCTTGATAACTTGGTCCAGTATTTGTAACTTCTACATTATCTTTCATAGAACAATCTGGATTTTTACCTTGAAATATTCACTATTAGCAATCCAAAATAAAAAACCAGTTAATCCAACTTTTACATCTTAACACACTCATTGCTCCCTTTGTCCATAATGAAAAATTAATACGTAGACTTGAATTCCTTCTCCCCAGAATAACTAAGATGATGTTACTTCAAAGACAGACAATTTGCAAGGTTTTCTTGTATTTAATTTTAAATGATCATTGTACTGCATATGAATATATGTGTATGCAAGCAGTGTATACATGTAACACCTTCCTCAGGCAAAACTAATAGAAGCAGACCTTAAAACTGACCCACATACCTGCTTTTAAAAGCACAATTTGATCATTTTGACACAGTTCCATAAAGCCATCAATGCGTTTGGCAAATTCCACTACATACTGTATAGCTTCTGTTATTTTGACTGCGCATAACTGCCACATTACCTCCCTTTGCTGTTTGAGAGAGAAGAGAAATTCAAAAATTACTAACCAAGCTTTGGAAAGCTCATTGTCAGAAAGTAAAACTGAGCTAAAAAGGAAACAAACAACAAAGTGGAGTGAATTCTCTCCAACACTCCTGGCTACAGTCTGCTTATAAGACAAGGGGAATTGACCTCAAAGCCAAGGCCTCATGTGGATGAGTGACAATGCAACCATGGAAGACTTCTTCAGTCGTGTCGGAAGCGATCTAGGTTAGAGTAGTTTTATTCCATCAGCCAAAAATGTCAAAGTATACTGATTCTGGTCATTTCAGTGGGAATTTTATTCACTGCATGAAAATAAAATGCCAATTTACACCAGCAAGGCATGATCATATTTTTCCTATCATCTTCTCTATTTTGTACTGAACCAAAATTATCAACTTAGCTCATCTTCAGAAGGATACCTATAAAGATGTTCATATGTGACGATCATCTTTTAACAAGATAAGGCATGCAAGTAGTGAGGTTTTCCAATGTTGATAATGATGCAGAATGAAATCACCTAAAGTAGAAAAAATTATATTCCTAAAGGTTAAATATTTTTCTGGGGAAATGAAAAATATGTTCAAAGAACAGTGTGCTTCAGCAGTGATTCCCAAGGCCATTTTCCAAAAGCAGCCAATTGGTAGTAGCTTGTGGATGGAAGGCATGTTGGAAATAACATTGATTAGATCTTACAATACCCTGGTGGCATGGCAGCACTGTGCTGCTACTCCACAGGTAAAAGCCAAACACTGAGGGACAACTGGAGCATGAATCAGGATTACAGTGAACCCCGAAGGCTGGAAATCCGATCGAGTTCTGTGTTTATAAACTGGAAACAAAACACAGCATGCAACATCACAAAACTTGGTAGCTGCAGTTGTTGCTGTTGTTGATCCAGGAGATTACAAATTAAGAGAAAAAAATAACATGCCAATTAGGATTGAAGAAAATTCCTTGTTTCCTATCCTTCTTTATCAGAGACAGATTTTAGGAAAATGGTATTGTCTTTTCCTATACCTGTAAAAATCATAAATTCAAAGGATATCCTGACCATCTTGCTGCTTTTGATTCTAGTGTATTATTTTTTTTGAACACACACAGAAATATACATTCCTGATAGTAAAGAGAAAGCAGTGAAAAAGTGAATTTTGCAGTGTGTTATGGAAATACCATGCTTTAAAGAAACCATGCTGTCGCTTGGCACGCTTTTATACCTTGTTCTGATAGTTCTCAATTTCTTCCTGCAGAAAGGTTTGCCATGTTATCTGCTGTAACTCCTCTCTCAAGTACTGGCAAGTTTCCATGTGTGACTTGGAAATATTCTGTGCAAGATGTTCTAAAAGAAAGAGCAGAAAGCGACACACGTTAAAAATGCAAAGCTATACCTTCAGACACGAGAAAAGCTCGCATATTTCAGTTGCAACAGGGGGAGGGGAGCGGGTGAGCTGAGAGAAAACTGCTTTTATTTGAGTCTCCTTGGAATCGGCTGCGGGAAAACGCGGCCATTTAACGCCCGGCCGGAGCCCGCGGCCGTGCCCGGAGCCGCCGGCAGAGGGCGCGCGGCGCACGCGCAGCGGTGGGCGCCAGGGACCCAGACTGGGAAATAGAGGCAAAGCGGGTGAAAAGGGGGACACGGAACCCTCTCGGTCACAGGCGTCACTGGACACTCGGGCTAGGAGATACACCATGGAGTACAGCCACAGGAAACTATGGGGACTAGCGAGGTGATGGACCCCTCGAGTGAGCACACAGCCGTGCTGAATGCAGACGCTGTCGGGGACGGCGACAGAGAGCAGCACTGCCAGCCAGGAAGAGCTGCCAATGCCAAGGCCTTCCAAGAGAGAAATAGTTACTACCTCTATCTAGCGTTCTCTCAAGCAGGACTCTCGTCCCATGAGGCTGCCTGGGAAGTAATAGTGTCTTTTTGTTTTTTTTTCCCCTACACTCATATCATGAAAAAAAAAAATCACGAAAATGCATCAATTGGAGAATCCAGATGATTAAGGTAACACACTAAAAGATCACTAACACTAGGGGTTTTTCCCTTCAGCTTTAGAGTAATCACCTAGTTTACTGCATAAGATTTAAAATTTCCATATGATGTTTTAATTCCAAATAAAATTATTTTCTACTGCTATACTTGATTAAAAGACCCATAGGGCAGATTTACATTTATTAATAAAACCTGATTTCATAAACCTTTAGGGCACCTTCAAAAGTCTGAACAGCATTTAGATATCTGAGTTTCACTTTTACCTTGTCTTTCTCTTTTCTACCCTGACCCTTCAGGTGGGCCAGTTCTATTTTAGCTTGTGACGTGTAGAGGCCTGGGGACTTATCTCACAATTCTGTTCGAAAAGGAAGGCTCAACCCAAACAGCAAGGGTGGTCACTACAACATGGAGGTATCCTGAGGGACTGCAGTGTTGGGTCTTCTGCGAAATGCACTGTGGTAATGACCAAACCCAACTCTTCACATACTGAACTGCTGGAGCAATCACTCTGTTTATTTTTGTGCTTCATTCATCAATAGTTTGATATAAGATACTACTTGAAAAGTCTTTAACATACAGATGAGGTAAAATCAGATTATATGTGGTACCTGAGTGATCAGTAAGGTAGAATACAAGGTAATTTATACTTTGTTTGTCCCCACAGCTTTGATGTATTTCAGAGAACTGGGTTTTTTTTTACAAGTGTGTAGTTAAAACACTTGTTCTTAGTAGCAGCAGCTGACAGCATGAGGCCCTGTGCCCTTGCAGGATACAGAAGGTGAAATTTTCCCATGCTATTCACAAACCTCCGCCTCACTTGGGGACTGTGCTTCAGCACACACCTAAATACTTTCATTGAACAGCCACACCTTTCTAAATTGAAACCTTCGTATGGCAGACAAACATTCTTCAACCATTGTTCAGTAATGTCAATGCTGGGCACCCAAATCATGCTGTGCAGGGTTTAAACGAAGCACTATGTAAATAAAAGTAAGCAACAAGACAAACTTAGTTTAGGCCAACTTCCAGCCTACAAATGAAAAACCCTTTTTTCTGTGGGTTTAATGTAGATCTTTTTAATACCTTCCATGAGAAAATTAGCAGTCATTTGACTGAGACAAAGCTGGTAGCATTGCCTTTGTCCTGACTCTTTCTTTTTACCTGAGATTATTAGACCTCAAGCCAGAAACAATATTTTGGCTGTCAGGACACATTATATTACAGAGAACAGCATTCTGTAACATAAGGACATTAAAAAGTAAGATTCTTGTGCCTTCCTCTCTGCAAAATTTCTCAAAAGAACATAAACTACACATACATAAAATTCTGATGTGGAATACCTGACTTTTCAAACTATTTTTAGGTTTTTATAATAAAATAATTAGAGAAAATGTTGCTTAAGCAAGCAAAATCAGTTTTAAATGCCTGGCTGCTTACATAAGTAATGGAATCATGAAACCACTTCTTTAATGTCCTGTGCCACTTTGTTTATAAGCAGTTCACACAGAACACTCTAACTCCAGTCTCAGCTGTTGACAAGTCATACTTGTGGAATTCAGCCCTAAGTGTAATCATTCAGGGAAGAGTTTAAAGTAAAATGTGCTAATTAATGTTGTTGTTACAAGGCTCTTAGGGAAATTATCAAAACTTGGTACGTTCAAAAATTTCCTTCAGTATCTGGGGCCAGATCCTGTTCAACCAGTGATAAGAACTGCTCTCAGATTAGCCTGGTGCTTTTCCCAGGTAAAGAGCAGAAGAAAATCAGCCTCATCACTTTTTTTTTTTAAATAGCAGTATTGGGATAATGAAAAAGGAGATTAATTGTTAATAAATAATCTGCTAATAAAGAAGTACCCTGTTTGTTTGCTCAGCACTAAAAATTAGCTTCTTAATCAGTATTCCAAGGGTTCTATTGCGAGGACTGAAAGCAAAAGCAACACTGGTAGAGCTGATCAACCACAGGTTCCTGCGAGCTTCAGTCCAGACCAGTAAGGAGCTCCCCGTGTGCCCCGAGATCAGAGTATTTACTGTGCACTTCACACAAGAATGCCCATACATGCCCACAGCTCTACTAAAGCAGCATTCTCACTATCACCTGGCTACATGTCTCACTTTAATCCAAACGGTATTGTTAAGACAATTACAATGGAAGCTTTTCTCTCTCATTACCTAATTCTGCCATGGACACAGTTGGAGAGGTCTCCCCATTTGTAAAAGAACAATAAGGGAAGAAGCCCGATGCTGGTGTGTAGTCACATATTGGTTCTGGTTTGATTCCATTAATATCAAGACCCGACTGATCTGGAGAAGGCTGTATGTCTAAGTAGAAGCTGCTAACTGCAGAGTCTGCTTTGCTACCTTCAGGGGTATGCCCATCAATGTAATTACTGAGGTCGTCATGTAGCTCTGTTAACCCATTGGTGGTGATATTGTATGTTGGTGTGAGTGGTTCTGCCTCTCCTGGCTGCTGCTGGTGATCCCGCTGCTGCTGCTGCATTCGATGTTTCTGCACCTCGGCGTACAGGCTGTCCCTCTGCTTTTTTGACATTCGACCAAACTTTACAGCTGAAATACAGACACACAATAGATTATACTTCTACACAGCCACCATTGCCTTAAATTGTTTTGTCTTTAAACTCTACATGGAAGGACACAGCACAAACCCTGAATCGGCAGGATGGGCAAGCTTAAGAACCACTTCTCAGTTACAGGTACACAGCTATAGCACCTACTCTTTAAAGGACTGTCTTGACAAGCCACTGAAATGGACCATTAGAAGCCACTGGTTTAGCTTAATTCATTAACTTTCCACTTCTGTACCAAAAAGATTTTCTCTTGTATGTCTGCTGAGGTTGACAGATATATCTCTTCAGCATTCAAACCCTACCTAGGAAAGCAGAAGCTAAACCGGAACACGTTAGCCTGAGACAACTGCCCAGTTCCAGCAGGTGTACATTCACACTGCAGAGTGAACCCAGAGTGTGCTGCCAGCATGTGGGGTCTATCGCAGTGTATCAATAGCAAGCTTTACTGAGACTGCGATTAAAGCATGTAGGAAGAACCGCCAAAGCTGCTTTCAGCACCACTATGACAAGCAAAAATGTTTAGTAGATGAAGAATAGTTAAACCTACGTGTGTGTGTGTGTGCGCGCACAAGTGCACGTGTATATCTCTTTCCACAACATTACTACGACTTTGAGGAGTATTAGCTGTAAGCCAGCAGCAACTGGTTTGCAGCATCCAGGGAATTCCCAAGGACGCAGCATGTGATTTCAAGGACCCGTATCAGCTGTAAAAGCCTCATCCTTTAGAAAGGCGACTACTGCTTTGTGCTTTTCTTACAAGAAAGCAAACATGTTGGAGGAACTAGTCATTACATGATCAACTGTTTCAGGTTTTTAGCTTCATGGCCAATAAAAAAAATTAAAGACAATGTAGTTCAAGAAGCAAATGTGATCTGGAAACAATCTCCTTGATCTGGCCTCATGTACCTAGAGTAATGTGTATGTATTTGTACAACATGCAGCACTGCTGTCTCTGTGGCAGGGGAAAAGACTGAGTCAGATCTTCAAATTGGGTAAGCGGTGGCAGCTCCGTTCCATCTGTGGGGGAGGCGTGGAAGTCTCAGCTGCAAAGCCAGTTCTGACTGAATTACATAAGTGGCCGTTTGGCAGAGGCGGCTTTCGTCACTACTCGAGCTGCAATTTTGAGCTTAATATTAACAGCACTGGAACATCTTTTCTTCAGAATTACATCTCTGAAAAAACACTGCATTATTTTTCTCTTTGCAGTTTTTCAGTTATTCATTATACACACATTTAACTTCTGTCAATACTGTGAAACAGTTCTGATCTGTACCCATGCACCAGGCAGTGCTACTTGCAACTACAGGAGGTCACTTACATTGGAATGAACACAGAGAGGAAGTATTAGCATTAGACTAAAAAACTTCTTCTAAATCTTCAAGAAATGACCGGAGACAAAGCTCTTAACTGGGAACTATAATAGATAAGTAGGAAAAAAGATAAATCCAAGAACTTTGTACATGCCCTGATTTGTATGTATTTACATGAATATATAGCAACATCTACAAACATCTAACATATAATATAGAGAAATACATAGCAACATCTAAAAATCACTTGTTGATCTCAACTATCACCCCAATTAGCATATAAATGCTGTATTTTTTGGTTTACCATCCATCACACTACACGTTATTTTACTTTTTGCAAGTAGGCCCCGAGTGAGCAAAGCTTACCATCCCGAGACATCCCCACAGCAAGGCATTTCTGTAAGCGACAGTGTTGGCAGCGGTTCCGACTGGTCCGGTCGATCAGACAGTTCTTCTGCCGAGGACATGAGTATGTGGCATTGCTCTGCTGACTCCTTCTGAAAAAGCCCTGGGATGCAATTGCAAAATACAAGTCAAGAAGCTGTTAACTGATGGAGCAAATAAAGACTCTGAAAGGTAGCGTACCTAACAGAAAATGAAGTTCAAGTGCTCTATAGTCAACTAAAGGAAGTTAAGAGGGTTTTGTTGTTGTTTTTTTTTTTTCTCTCCTAGAAACAAACAAAAAACAGTAACTAGCAAGAAACAGTTCATTAAAAAAGCGTTATAACACATAAAGGAATTACACTTTTTATTCACTGATTTTACAGATCCCATATTACATATGGTACACCAGCTCTTACCAAGTGAGGTAAAACTAATTATAGACCTAGATTTCCTTGATTTCCTGTATTTTCTGGGTTGGCATAGTTCTCCAAAATAGGGAGGATTCAACAGCTACCACCCAGTCTGCTCTCTGGAGTGACAGTGGCAGGCTCTGATGTTCAGCCTCAGCAGTTTATGTATGTGTTTAAAAATACACAGCATGATGCTGAGCAGTTTCTCCTACAAAGAACAATTTTTAAACATATTTTTAATAGATTCATAGAATCATTAAGATTAGAAAAGACATCTAAGAACAAGTCTAACCATTATCCCAGCACCACTGTGTTCACCACTAAACCCCAAGTGCCACATCCACATGCCTTTTTGAACACTTCCAGAGATAGTGATTCCACCATTTCCATGGACAGCTTGTTCCAATGCCTGCCCACTTTTTTAGTCAAGAATTTTTTCCCCAACATCCAATCTAAACTTCCCCTGCCACAGTTTGAGGCCATTTCCTTTTGTTCTGTTGGTGGTTCCATGGGACAAGAGGCTGATCCCCATCCTTCTGTCAGGGAGTTGTAGAGAGCAAGAAGGTCACACCTGAGCCTCCTCTTCTCCAGACTGACCAACCTCAGCACCTTCAGCTGTTCCTTATCAGACTTAAAAACAGTAACGGACTTGTGCTCCGGACCCTTTCCCAGCTGCCCTTCTCTGGACACAACCCAGCTCCTCAATGTCTTGCTTGTCATGAGGGACCCGAAACTGGACACAGCACTTGAGGTGCCGCACCAGTGCCCAGGACAGAGGGATGGTCACTGCGCTGGTGCTGCTGTCACCTATTGCTGCTATTGTGTGAGTTAGTTTGATGCTGACAGCACAGGTTTTGTTCAGCTCTGTGCAAGATTTAGATTCTGAAGGAGGGGAAATGCTAAAACATGTTTTATGTATCATCTCTTTTCTGAGTAACCCCATCTCCAAAGAAAGCTGGAGCTGGAAGGTTACGCACAGCTACAACTTTATTGTCTCCTCCAGAAGGGTGCATGTCATTAACCACTACGCAGCTGTTTGCTTTGAAGTCCATTTCATCCTTTTGCCACAGACTGCCCAAACATAAGCTGCTGTGTGTGTAATACCTACTTCACAAGGATGCTGCAAAGATGTAGTCATTCTAAAGAGGCATTTGAGAGCAGTGAGCACACTCTTTTAGTTTTACGTTGCCACATAATGGATTAATTAACAGTGCTGCAAAGAAAATAGTTCCTTAGAAAGGCTGGGCACCTTTTAATTAAAGCTGGACTTTTACCAATTTGTTATTTACTCAAAGGTTTCATGCTGGAGTTCCTCGGCACATACACAGATACTTGGTGAAGCAAACAAAGGAAGGATTTCAAGTATCTGTATGACAAGTATCAAGTAGTCAAGTACTTCCTATCAAACTGTCTGTAGACAGAAACATGGCTAAACACTGAGACAAAGCCCCTGCTACATCTTAGCAGGAGGGCACCAGTCTTTGTTGATTACACCCCTTTTATTAAAGCTTTACTGGGGAAACATGGAATATAAAAATGTAAGGAAACTGAAGATGCTGTCTTTAATCCTTTTTACCCATACACCATTTCTTACCCTTTTATTCTGGTCTTTGCTTCCATATGATTGAACTTTCAACTGTTTTTTTTCACATTTATAAATAGTGAGATGATTGTCACTGAGATTGAAAGTATTGCACATACCAAGCTCCAGTTGAATGCATTTCACCCTAAAGAAAACCTGAAACACCACAGAAATGTCTACCATTCCAACATCACAACTGATCCCTCTGAGGAACCAACTCTTGGGTAAGTAGGTAGATTCATTTCCAGTTCTGGGAGCAGCTTCAGTGGAGCAAGTACCAGTGTGTTCACCACTAAATTCCAAGTGCAACGCCATTCACCAGAAAAACAGGATTAGGGATTGAGCTGACCAGTGACTGATTGAGGTTCTGCATCAGTCCCTGAAAATTTCTGTTCTCCAAACACTTTTCTAGTTACACTGTATGACATGCTCACACATGAACTGCATGAAACCCTCTGCCACCTCTAAGATCCTGAAAGTTAGCCTAATCAATATGTGAAATTAATATGTCCCAATAGCCTCAAGGCTCTATATGTTTTCCTTTAGCTGAGCTATATACCGATTCTGAATTGCCAGTTTGGCATATTTCTTTTTATTAAGAATAGCCTTGTCAAGCTGAGGATTATTTTTAGTTTATTATAATGGAGAAAATACTGGCCTTTTTCCTTTCCAGATTTTCCCTAGAGACACAGCTGCTCAATACATTTTAGTGTACAATATATCAGCTAAGTTACAGCTTGAAGCTAAATTTTCAGTACAGCAGAACTGCCTGAACCCAGGCCTTTAAAAGCACTTGCACTTTACAAAACAGAGATGCAGTAGAGTGCTTTTAAAAACAAACCCAAGAAAATATCAGCAGTAGCTAAAGAAAGAAAAAACCTTGCCACAAACTTCAAAAACTTGTCCAGAGCTAAGTAAGACAGATATCTGAGATTTGGGAGTGAATTGACAATGAAGGTCAAGTGAGGATTTTTTGTTCTGCTGTCATTTACTTGTGAGCTCTGAAAGCTTTTGGTGGTCCTTGGGCTTTCACATCACCGTAAGACGTGGGGAAGCCCCCATTAAAGGAGCCTTCTGTAAGTACCTACAGTTTCTTTCTAGGTTTTTCCCCTCCTTTGTTAAAAGGAGAAATGCTCTCTTCTGTTTTTCTATTCCCTTGCTTTTGCCAGAGGCACAGAAGCTGGCTATAATTTTTCCACCAGGAAGGAGGAGGTGGATGCATGCTTGATACACGTGTATACATTCAAGCCTTATGCAAGTCAGCCCAGGCCACATGCTTTTAATTGCATGCATGTTTACAGCCATTATTTCATGTGACCTAATGGGCCAAGGCAGAGCCACCCCTTCTGATCAAGCACAGAGACAAAGCTGGTGCTACACTAAAGGAGCCCCAGCATTGGACCACTCTGGCCCACGGCACATCTGGGCCAAGTCTTGGCCCCTCCTGATTTCAGAACAAAGATCCAGCCCCAGCCACTGAGCTCTGCACACTCCCCTTTCCTGCAGATGGATCCACTCAGTGCCAAAAGAAGAGCACGTTACAAGTCACAGTTTGGTCCCTGCATTTCAGACTCCTATTTATACACAACACAGTCTATGGGTTTTCATTTGCTGCCAAGAAATCAGGTTTGGGGAAAAAAAGGGCACAAGAACTTTTCATCTGCAAGTCAGTTTGAATAACAACTTGTTAAAAAAGGACTTTGAAATGTAAATAGCAGTTTTTGCAAAGTCTATTAATAGTTTTAGTGACTTCCCTGCTCAGTAGCTCAGCATTGGAGACGTTGGTGTCTGAGCTGGCTCCTGAGCCAGTTGTGCTTCCCCCGTGTCCTAAATGGCACCGCTCAGGCTCCCTCTCCACCGCGCACAGGCTGAAACGCTGAGCTCATGTTTGGTCTTTTGACAAATTTTCATTTAATGAATTGATTCCTACAGTTCATTAACATACCCACTTCCACTTCTGTATACACATATGTCTTAATTAGCTGCTCATTGGCTGTTTAATTACAAGAAAACAGCTGACAGCTGCCTTGCCGCATCCTAATGGCAGACGTTTTGGAATGACTGTATGCAAGCCTGTGACAACAAAGGCTTATTCATAATCCCATGATTTATGGCTAATACTTAAAGACTTCCACGTATCATTAAGTTTTGCAATATTTTGAGCAATTAACAATTAGGTGGGGGGGAGTCATTCTTTTACTGTTTTCTAAAGCAAACCACCACACAATTTCTTCAAAGAAACACCAGAAAAATACATTGTAATACAAAAGACAGGAAAACACTCTGATTGGATTTTTAACTCTTTTGTGACAACCAGCATGTATTTTAGTTGTAAAGGGAGGAGAGTGCTATGACAATATTGTTTAATGAAATGTGTTAATAAAGTATTTGATAACAAAGTGTCACTGAAAATGGTGCAAAACTATTCCGTTTTACATAGGTAACAAAGACAGGAGTGAGCTTGTGTTTGTCAACAAATGAAAGCAAGATGGGCAGGGACAGCACACCACATATTGTTTCCTGAAGTAAAGAACCTGGATGTTCTTTGCACTTAGAATGAACAAGATTGTCGAAGGTTTTAAAAGACAAATGCCAGTATTGATAAACCTTTGAAAGCATCTGAAATGCCCAGAAATGCCCTGCATGGGTGGTTTTATAAGACCAGCTGCATGCAGTCAGGTAAAGGGAGTGATCGCTACTGCATTGGTGGGTCACCTGGGCATGAACAACTGACAGCAAAAGCAAGTAACTGCATCTGCAAATTGAATTATAGTTCATTGTATGACAGTGGGGAACTGAATTGAACTTTCTGCTAGGAGAAAAGAACATAGATGTGTACAAACCACTCACCTTGCCCAGCATGGTCCCTCCTATAGCATAAAAGGTTGTTAATGGTTTCCCACAGCTAATGGTTGAGTGAAGTGCTCCATACAGATACCAGTTTTGTCAGTAGTGCTCCTACAACCACCCTCTTTAAAAATTTATTTTATTTATAATAAGACACAAAAGCCCTCCTAGATAAAGTGTAAAATACAGGCTAGCTAAAAACTCAGATTTTCACTTTAGGGGGAGAAGATGAGGGGGTGTTAAATTTTACTTTTTAAAAGGCAGATCCAAATTGAGCTGAATAGGCTGATGGGTTGGGAGTACTCCATGTCTGTGCAAAACACTGCCACTAACTTCATAAGAACAGCCAGCAACATCACAGTGAGGTAGGGAATGAAAACTTCCGAAGAAAGACTAATGGGTTTCATTACAAGTCTTCAAGTCTAGTTATGTGAGACACAATGTAACAACAAAAACTAGTCAGAACACTTTCAGCTCTGTGAAATGCAAGGGTTGCAAATCTGCAGAGGAGCAATGGAATCAGCAAAAGTCAATTTGACAAAAGCTGGTCTGTGATTTCATCCATGATACAGATTAGAACTGCACAGTAGGTCTTGGCAACTACAATGTCACTTTAGGTTTTGAATATATTTTTGCTGGTTTATCAGTATTTACAGAATAATATTCAAGTTAACATTATGATTAGGTAACACTGAAGTTCACGCCAAACTGGAGTGAAACCAGTCCAAGCTGAAAACACCCCACTTTGCTGCTGCTGTTGCTGCTTGTAGATCATTCCTGACAGGCTTGGCTTGAGGGCAGCAGCACAGCTGTTCCCTTCTGACAGCCATGGCCCTGGCCCTGCCATCTGATGCACATGGATGGGTTTGTGGCACCTGTGCAGAACCTCACTGACTTCTCTGGGACTGAGCAGGACATTGGCTGCAGGAGCCAAGGCACAGAACTGGGAATGAGGTCTTCATTGCCGAGTACTTTTTACAAAGGAAGGTTTAGCATAACATGAAGAGCAACATAAGCATGCTCAAACCTGCAGCAGTCATAGCCACAGAAAAGCCGGAAAATGAAACCCATACCAATCCACACCTGGCTGCTTTGGCAGAAGCCAAACTATGCCAACCTTTTCACCAGCCAAAATAGTTCTGTTGGGTGAGACTTTGTTGACATTACTGTGGAAGACTGTAGCACAAACAGAATCCAGCAGCCACAGCAGGGCATTCTAAATGCTGTCTAGGTCATGATCATGTCAACTCTTCCTGTGACTTGTGCCCACTAGCACTAGCCCAGTCTATCACTACCTGCAGGTCATCTGGGCTCCGGCATTAAAGAAGACTGAGCTTCTTTAGGAGTGAGCTTCTGAAAGACAAATAACTTGGTTAGCTAAGTTGACTTCAAAAATTCTGCCTATTATATCTGAAATTATATGGCTACAAAACTTTACTGGGCTCCTTCAAGAGGAGGAGAAAATGCCTAAATCATTCACTGGACCACTGTCTTACTTCTCATGCTCTGCTTCAAAGGTTCAAATGGGTTTCAGTGTGCTAAGCATCCCTGCCTGCTTGCCTTCCCTTCTGCCCTTCCCACCAGCTGACTGTTCTGGGGGGATTCTCATAAGCAGAGGATTGCACAGAGCTCCAAGAGAACTCAATTTATACAGCATTTGAAGGAAAATCATTCATTCTAAAATACAGTATACTGCACATGCATTTCTCACTAAGTGCACGAAGATGAAGGAAGGAAAACACAGCTGGCAGCTTCCCTCTCCTTGGGCTCCTACTCTGCAAGAAGCTGTGTGTGGGGACGCCCAGCCGAGCACCAGCACCAAGTTAACTCCAGTGCGTTTGCACTCAGGTTTGGATGTCATGGATCTCTCTCTCAGGTACTTTGGTCCCAAACCATTTAAGGATTAAAGAGGTCTCAGACCTTGAACGTAACTTGATCTTTGGCAAGACAGTAAAACAACAGAATTCTCACCGCAAATGTCTGCACTTCCCACAGCTGAAATTTGGCAAAGACTGCTTAACCACGTAAAGCTGGAAAAGGTCACCACTTTGTTATCAATGCAATTCTTGCATTTTCCATAGCAACAGCAGTCACAAAGGGCAGAAGGTGCTGTTCCCGTATCATTCCAAGATTCTTATATTTATTTTTTTTTCCTTCCTTGTTACCAATAATTCCACAAGACTGAGAGAATGTGTTAATGAAAATACAAAAATCTTCCTTGGAAAAACACAAAAGAAAACTTTATAATGTGAATGCAAGGAAGTTACTTTTTCAAGATGGGTTGTAGTATCAAGCAGATCAGGACAGCAGACTAAAAACTATCATAAATGTCAATTCTTCACACCTCAAGTATAGATTAACAGCAGAAAATCTATCAGCATGGGATTACAACATCATACAGGAAGAGAACAACAAGCCAGAGCATGGCTGTGCACACTGTGTCACCCCAAGCCAGCGCTGTAATTCTGCACTAGGGAACAAAAGGAGTGATCAGCTTCACTCTGGCCTGGTGTTGGCACTGTCCAGTTTAATTCCTGATTGTGACAGACACAGTGAACAAAATATAAATGCTTCTAGCGCAATCCTTGTTCACCAGATCTACCAAAGGTACAACTCCAGGAGAAAACTCAAAGCCTAAACCCTCCACAGCAGTGATTGCACTGCAAGGAACAGGCAGTGCTCCCAGCAAGAGCCGAGCATGCTGAACATCAGGAGCAGGTGCTACCTGTGAAACACCATCTCTGCCAAACAGAATAGATTTGTAACTGTAGCAGAGTGCAAAAGAAAACAGAGGGGAGAGCTCTCACCTATTTCAACAGAGCTTCATAGCAATTTACAGAGCAAAACCAGACAGGGAGATTCAAGAAAGCCAGGCTCGCCCTCCCTCAGCTGAATGCACTGAACAGGCTCTTCTTGGTGGCGTGCTTGAAGCAGATCACCTCTCTGCACATCTTCTGCGTATGCAGAGAGAGACAATTTGCAGCACACCCAGCACAACTGTGTGATTTTGAAGATTGTCCTAAAATCTGCAGCAGTGTAACTGTGTGTGCATGACAGAAATGTCCTATTTAAAGCCCAAATAAAACCAGTACTTCAGAATCCCCAACGATTTTACATTCAACTTAGGTGCAATGCTTGTTCGTTAAAAAAGAAGGAAAATAATCACTATCAAAAGGCTAAATGCTTCTTTTTTCAGACTTAGTATTTTAGAAGCTTACCTTGCAGCCTTCACATGTAATGACACCATAATGGATTCCTGATGATTTGTCTCCACAGATCTTGCATGGAATAATTTCAATTTGAGCTGCAACAGAAGCACGCAACCAGTTAATTACATTTTCTTTTAAACACCTTATAAAAGCATTCCCTGATCAGCATTTGTACAGTGAAAACTAATAACCTGCTAAACATTATACTGCATTAACTATTCATTGCTGAACTGCAAGGATCCCCTAGAGCTTTGGACTAAATTATGGCTGCTCGTTATATAATAGCTTTTGGGTTATTAAAATGGGTCATTTGAGAAGGTGTTTAAGAACCCACAAGAAGGCTAGAATCAGCATTTCAAAGCCAAAAAGAATAGGAGAGTTCACATTTTGGCCAAAGAGCTAAGATGACACTAGAAAGGTTTCTTCCGACTGTATTCATGCAAGACCATAGCAGGTAATTTTAAAGCTTGCCCTGCCTGGAAGAGAATGCACCACCTTTCCCAGAGCCACCGACATCCACCCAGCTCACGCAACTGGCCGACCCTAAAGAGGAGCTATGAGGCAAAGAGCAACTCCATCTTGCATGAGAAATCCAAAACTTATGTATCTGAATCAAAAGGGAATTATCAGTATGTATTTGTGTATTATCTACCACAGAACAAACAAGGCAGGAAAACACAGCAGCACTCAGTTTACTGAAACCAGAGGGGTTGGCGTAGTCTGGAAAATGCCTTACACATAAGCTATGAAAGCCCTGATAAATTTAAATTCATACATACAAACACACCTACTGAATTCAGTTTAGTGTGTGACTATGTCTAAGCCAAGCACCTTCCCATCTGAATACACGTGTTCAAGAAGGGACTCCTGCATGCTCAGCGATACCTCTCAAGTACTTTTGGAGTACATGGCTGCTGTCATTTTGCTGGCAAGTTTGGACAGCCCATGCTCAGGCAGTGCGTTAGTGATCAAACACCAGCAGGGCACACTCCACATGTGCTTGCCTGCGCGCACAAACACAGACCACACACACAGGTAGGTGACTGAAATCCCAGGAAAGCCCTCGCTCTGCCGCAGTGTGTTAGGATGAAGCTGCATCAGTTTTCCGGAAGCGGCTTAGTCGGAACAGTACAAGTGCAACTCTTGCTGTGTCTGTAAACGTGACACATTAACAAGTGCCGTTCACCTCCTTGAGGAGCTCAAATCCATTCACAAGCTGCCTGACTGTTTAAGAGAACTCCTCTTTCATCCAATTTACGGCTATCCAGTCTGTGACAACACACAAAATCACATCTAATACTACTGTCTTACAATGCATTAGCTTAACTTCATGTACTCTGTTCTCAAAAAGTCACGTCCACTCTACAAACACTGCATTTTGCATGCCATTAAATCCCTAACTGGCTGCTTATTATTGACCAAGAATCATCACGCAGTTGCTACTGTGTGCTCCATTTCATTGCAGTCCGGCACAGCTCAGGATCTGGCCCAAAGCATAAGATAACTATTAAGTGGAAGCCCAGAAGACTTGTAGCACAGCACTGACAGTGCTAAAATATCCCTTCACAATGTTCTCCAGGTGACATCAAATGCAACAATGGGGCAGCTGAGCAGCACCCAAATGGGACCTGTTAGCTCCCGGGAACCCAAGAGCAGCTAAAATGCTCTTCTGGGGATGGCAGTGCCCAACAGCTATGGACTACAGGGCTTTTGCCAGGCAGTTCTGTATCAGCGGCTTTCAAAGTATTCCCATACAGCAGCACACCACCTGCACCTGCTACCATCATAAGGACCTTGGCATCCTTGACCTTTAATCCCCACCATCCTTGCAGCAATAAAATAACAGGCTGAAATTAAAAGGTCTGTTTAGGACACTTAAGGAAGGAAATATTTCTTTCCCAAAAATGGTTTTAATTTCACTTTGCTTTCAGCTAACACATTAAACACAATGGAGCAGGAAGTAAACTAATAAAAGGGAAAAATAACGTGTGTGCTGTTTCATTAATGTTCTACATGAATTACTACTGGAGCATCATATGTTTATGAGCTTGCAGCAGAAAGGATGACATAACCACACCCCCCCCATCAACAAATTGGAGAACAGACTGAAAAATCACAGAAACTCAGAATTCGCATCATGTGCAGTTCAAATTCAGAGAGCAATCCTGTGGGCAAATTCCAGAATAGCTCTACCAAATCCCAGTTGTGCCTTTCCAACATACGATTATTTTTCTCCTCTGCTGCAGTGAATCAGCAGCCTTCTGCAGCTCCTTGGACAGAATAGTGACAAGGCTTATCTCCACAGCTACATGGCAATGTATTCTTTACATTTCACTTTTATATCCATAATTACTGCCTTATTTTGAAAAGGTATGATATAATTGGATCTAGTTTATCTACAATCTCCAGCACGTTAGTTAAATCACCCATGAAGCCTGTCTATGCAATCCCTATTTCTTAAGCAACAGGACATTTGCAGAGTGTTTCTGAAGGAATGTAACATGCCTTCAAAGTGATGGCCTAAAGCTAGGTTAGTAATAGTCTAAAAGGTGCCATAATTAGTCCCAAGTGCATTTTCCAGGGTGCTTTACTGGTATAAGAGAATCTCCACAGATTCACAGCTGTGCCAGCATTTGCCCAGCATAATTTTCATGAGCGCAGGCACCAAATCACGTATGGTTTCAGAATTCCTGATTTCCTCAAATTTACATCTTCAAGGTACTTACTTTCAATTAGGCATACAGCATTTAAAACTCCAACTTACTGCTCCACTCTGAGATGCAGGACAGTGGGATGAATCTCAGGAGCACAAATCGCTCGGGACTGCCACAACCAATTGTAGTACAAATTAATGCACAGAGAGATCAGATCAATTACTGCTCCACGTGGTGCCTTTGCAAATCAACTCATTGAAATGGAACCCCTGTCGCACGTTCATACACTTCCCGTATAGCATGAAAGGACTTAAGATACTTTAAACTTACTAAATGCAAATTGCCTGTGCCAAGATTATGCATTTTTTCTTACAAGGGTGAAAATATTTTCCCCACTTTTAACTTTGACATGCAAATATGTACTTGCTAAAACCTTGTTCTTATGCAAACAAGGCAGGTGGGAAATATTTTTACATGTCAAGAATATGTTCCGACTTGGTTTCTCACATTCCCAGAGTTACTTAAAGCTTCCTACTGTGCTCAAATTAATTGTACCTGTTCTCTGCTTACATTTATTTATATGGTATATTTTTCAAGATTACATAAAATACTCTAATTCATGCTTTAGACTAGAATTAGCCTAAATTACAGTTTACAATTTCTGTCTCCTGGGGTGGTGCTCAGCCTGATTCAGGCTGGTTCATGCATGAGCAAATTATTTCTTAAATATGAATTGCAGAAAAAAATAAACTCTTGTGGTTGCTTAGAAACTGCCACAGCTACCCAGGTGACAGATGTAGTTTGCACTCCCAGATTAAAGGCCTAAGACTCTTTCACACCCTGAAATAACAGTGCTCCACAATCCTACCAAGGCTGTCTTGTGCCAAAGGCAGCAAAGAGAAGGAATAAAAGCCCAAACAAACCACCAAGAGCACAAATGGAAGCTCGAGCATCGAGACCCACCACCAAACAAACTGCTACAGAAATGGCTCCTAAGAGAAAGAAGGGGACCTTCCAAGGGCTGCAGGCAGCAATCCCTGCAAACTGGTGTCAAACAGCTCATCTCCACAGCAAATCCACTAACACCCCTCAGTAAATGTGCCTGCACTTGTAGCTGTTCCTATCACCAGACTGTCAGGTAACTGTCCTCTGCTATAATGTCAGATAAACTTCATTTTACACTAGAAAAAGTAGTGCGGACTCTGATCTGATCAAAATCAGACAGAAAAGGAACTTGAACATTACAGGGAATAAAAGCCAGTGTTCTTCCCCCTGAACATTTCCTCTTCCTCCATCCACTGTGTCTTCACAAGGCAACAGTTTGAAGTAGCTCTGGTATGCTTAAAAAACACCACTGCCTCAACCTAATTCCTAGGGAATGTGCCTGCCTACCAGCCAGCAAGAGCACGCAATGACATCTTCTGTTGGCACCTGGAACAGAAGAATATGCCTTTTTCCCTCCTGCTCCAGGGGACTTTGTTCCCCGAACCTGGAACAGTTTCACTGGGTTTGCCTGCCTTTTTCAAGCTCCCTCCCCCAACCAAATCCTCTAGACAGCCTCTCCCTTTTTATTAATTCCCACATCACAAAATGTTGTTTTATTTCTTGTCTAGTTGTGCAGTGGAGAAGAAGAAAATCTAATTCTCTATTTGTAAGGGAATGATCTATACAAGCTCGTCATAATCTTTAATTTCTTCCTTTCTAACTCATGGGGCAGACTCAGATCAGGGCAGGAGACTGTATAGCGAAGCAAAGCACAGGCCACCTTTCTCCCCAGTTCTGTCACTTACACAGAAACACATTGAGCCTCAGCACAGGAAAGTGTGTTACCAGTCCAACCTGAAGAACACATTTTTTAAAAGAAAAAATTATTTTCCAAAGACAGAAGTTTATTCCTTCCCATAAATGCATCTGAATGAAGTATTTGTTTCTGGCAAATTAATTGTCTTGGGGTAGAAAAAGGATTTTTCCTTTCCTCCTTCTGCTTTCACCCTGTTATTTTAAAATCGTACATGCACACAAATAACTTTTTTCCCCCAATTCACAACAGGTAGGAACCTTGGATTTGGTATCATGGGAAGGCGTCTTCAGTGGATGAAAAAACTGGTCCTGTTCCTGCCTTTTTAAGTGAGATCCACCTAGCTGATCTGAGCGATCTTGAAAGTTGGGTAATTAATGAAGTCAATTGTCTTGTCTGCTCTAGAGTGAAGGAAGAGAGGAAAGGAAGGGAGAAAGAGAAAGCAAGAAGGAAAAAGGGCATGATTCATCTTATTCAAGACAAGCAAGATGAATCCCTGAGTGGAGATGCCTCCTCTTCGCACAGCGATGAAGGAATTTAATGATACTTTAATTACAAGCCTAACTTTTAGAAGGTGAAAGTCAGGTAAATCCTACCATCTCTTACTATTTCTGAATTTAAATATTAGCATTTTCTGGAAACGAAAACCTGTGCAGGAGGTGCTCCCTTCTCCCAGGCTACATGGGGTCCCAATTGCCTGTGTTTGCTTGCACCACCGAGACACGAGCACTTGTACAGAGTTCCCAGTCACAGCTCCCAGGGCAGCAACATCCAGAAATTCCAGATATACCCTTTTCCATTCAGTATGGATGGACTTAAGCACATACCGGTGAGTCTGCCACACCAGTCTCTACTCCTTAATACCTCTGTGGGCGCTGTGTCAGTGTGCACCCCTCTCTGGTGCATGGCTTTCTGGGGAAAGCATCCCGAGCTGACCACAGGTGCCAGCTGAGCTAAGGACCTGCCCTAGGGCCACACGGCAGGTACAGACGGCAGGCAGGGCTGCAGCTGGGACCTCCTGGGGCTCAGGGCACCGCTGAAGGAGCAGTCCCCTCCCTGCCTGCAACAACCCTTCCAACTCCTTGCCCTGGATGCAGCTCACCTGTGCCCACCTCACTGGGTGCGTACGATTGTGCAGCTAATTCAGAAGGGCTTTGAAATGAATATGATACGCACACAAATTGCGCCAACCTGCTTCTAGAGGGATGCAGTTTGTGCCAGACATCCCTGCTAGTGCTGTTTGTAAGTATATTGATTAAATTAGGAGGCATACATATTCAGTGACATATTCATACATATTCATTGACTCAAACAAGAGTACTGCATGTAATGTGGTATTTAAAGCAACATGATATCTGATCACAAACTGAATTAACACGGAATGATTTTACTATATAATATTCTAATCTTCCTGCATTTTCAGCTTCATTACCTAAATAATTTGCTCTGTCATGTACCCTAAGTAATTTGAGCTGGCTGCAAATTACTCGCCTCTGAACACCTGCAGCTTCCAAACGCTGCTGTTCGACTGAACTGAGCACTGGTGGCAGCACAGCTCTGCCCACCCCATTCATGTGCTCTGTGAAGTGACCATCTGTCCACTCACAGACCATGAATGATGGCTGCTTGGGAGACATCTGAGGCAACTTTAGAACACACAGTAAGTGTTTGCTCAAGAGCCTGCCCACTCCTTGGGTGAAGGTGTGTTTATTCCACACACAATCCCCACCATAAAGGCATTCTGGCCATGAGCAGGCCCTGCAGGAGACTGCAGTAACAGACCTGGCAACAAATAGCTCCAGAGAAGAACTAACAAAAGATAGTTATGTCTCATGGTTGGATTTTTCAGGGGTCCAGTAAGGTTGAAATTCCAGCAGAAGCTTTCCCAGCACATGGGATATTCTTTGCGTCTTCTTCTCTATTACAGATTCTTCTCCCTACAGCTGAGCTCGGCTGCACATCGTCCCTCAGGGGGTATCAGATGGGGAACTTTCTGAGTTTTTACATTTTCACATCTTTGGAACCACTGGTGCTCTCAAACTTGGCTGAAATGTTTTGGAAATGGGGAGGATTGGGGTGATGGGCAGAAAACCAGACAAATACAAACAACTTCTCCAAGCCTTGTTTCCTTAGGAAATCACACTGGTAATAAAATAAATACTGAGGTTATACTGGTACAATTCCTTTGAAGTCTGTGGGTGTGATGGGTGGAGTAGAAACGAACATGGCCACCAAAGCATTAATTAAAAGTAAAGTATGAGCAACACCTCCAACACACAAGGCTGAAATGCTGCAATGCCAAGATGAGCTCTGTGGGCCTGGGCACAGTTGGATCCCTCAGCAGGTCACTGACACTGCTCAGCATTTCCAAATGCTGGAAACATTCATATTACAGGAGATACAGGATAAATAGTGTGGTACCACCTGAGTACTTCTGGGGCTTGCAAGACTGACTTCGAGAAATCAATAGAAATTCCTTCTACCTCTGTTACTGATTTGGGCACACGGATGGGAATGGTGCAGTAAGAACTCATATTCCCATGCCAGGATCACTGATGTTTAAGGTTATTGTTTTCCTTTACACCACAAGAAATTTTACTGACACAAATTTTAAGAACTTAGAGCTTTGCTGTTACATGAAGCACTGGCTTCAAAGACACCTGAATGTCTAATGGAAGAAGGCAAGATGGGAAATGGTTTGGGTTCTCTAACAGGCGAAACTGTTTCAGTGAAGTTGGTGTGGTGAGGTCTCTATTTTTCATGTTGGGACTCTGGTCACATTATTAAACTACACCACAGACCAAACTGTAACATCAAACCACTGAAGTCCAAGCCTGGGCTCAACCAAAATAACCAGGCCTGCCATATTCAGAGGTGTTCTGCTGTCCAGAAGCACAGAGGAGCAGTTCCTGGGACAGTCAATCCCTTGTTACATCCAGAGAATACAGTAAACATCTTCCCACTTGGCGAAATCCACTGAGCTCCCCAAGCTCCAGCTTTGTTACTTTCACGAACTTACAAATAATGAAGATGGCAGAAATACACACCAAGAGGTGTACAACTGCTATAACTTCTTCTGGGGCGTCCCTTTTAGTCCTCCACCAGGCACAACACACTGGCACACTAACAAAACATAGAAACCACACTTAGTGGCAAAGAAGAACAGAGAAAGAACAAAGGAAAAGGTATTGCTTTGCAATGTTATCCTTTGCATTTCAAACCAAAGCATCTAAAGATTGGTTTGATGATCTCCACATGGTCAGAATAGACTTCCAAATTTCATAAAACACCAGGTTTTTCTGCCACGTTTTGGTTTCTTGGTGGCTTAGGTGCTTCTGAATAAACATTTAATTATTTCATTTCCCTCTTCTTCTCTGGTTGAAAATTAACAGGAGTTACACTGGCTACGATGAATACAGCTTGGAGTATGATTAATTTGACCAGGCTAAATGGAATTCTTGTTAAATAAAGCAATTCAGAAGAAGTTTTTCACGAGAAAAGAAAACACAGTGACACTGAAATTATGGGATTCTCTAATGAAATATAGTATAGTTTTAATCAAAGCTCTGAACTGCATGTCACGAAATAGGTGCCACAGAGACCACAATCTCACTAGTGCTGCTATGCTGTGAGAATGGTAATATAGCTGGTGGTGTCTCATTTCCTCTATCTATGTAAGCAGGATAATCATTCTTTATCTCTACCGCTACCTACAGCTACCTCAGATGACCGGTACTTACTGTCAGATCTTGGGTTTTGGTCTTATGACCCCAGGCACCAGTGAGCAGAGCTCCAGCCCCACAAATCTGCAGCATTCTGCATTGCTGAGAGAGAAGCTGCTACAGAGCTGTACAAAAGGAGCGCTGGTTGTTTGATTTCTGTTACTTTCCTTTTTCACTTTCAAAAACAAACCTTACAGGTCTAATGACACACCTACAAAGCATTTCTCTTGACAAAGTTACACAAAATACAAGTTTTAGGGGCACAATTGGTGTGAGCTTTTACCACAGGAACTGCTAGCACTGACTTTTTCTGCTCTAATTGGCTACTGCATTTATCCAGTAAGGAGCAAGCTGGAGTTTGTGTGACTCCACCATGTTTATTTTTACAGGATTCTAGAGTTCACTCAGGTTTTGACATCCTTAATTTCTTCCTACAGATGATTACTAACCTGGAGCATTTGTGAAGACAAACACCTGCAGCAGGGCACAAGCACAGCTCTACTGTGATCCAACCTGTACCACTGTGCTGCTCAAACCAACCAGTGCATATGGTCTGTCAAGCGAAAAATGACATGAAGAATGGAGCTGGAGGGCCAAGATGTGTGTGCACCTTGAGGCACTGAAAGTGGCCTTGAATGCTCAATCACACTTGTAGTATTCGCAACTTACTGTTCTCTTGCATTGGGAAGAGCAAATCTACACCAATTTCACCAGTTTCTCCAATTTCTCAGTGTCTGGTGTCTGTGTGCTGATTTTTCATTCTCTACTATTAATGGAGAGGAAAACAAAAAGTGAAATCTGCAGGAGAACAGGATTCATTTATTTGCTGGAGTTAGCTGGATAATACTAAATGAACTCTCCCCCTTTCCTCCAAAAAGAAACCTGTACTGAAAAGCTTAAATGTATTTGTACTTCTGCCCCATTTCCTAAATCTCTGGAAGAAACAAATAAGGACTTAGCTTTAATAAAGAAATTTCTTCGAGAGAAGAAATGTAGCATTTTAGAGTGAAAAGTCCAAATTACCCCGACATTTTCTTCACACAGTAATTCACAGAGCCCCCATTTGATGTAATTTCCTACTCTCAGGTGTTGCACCTGGTCTTCTGAAGACTGGAATTTGTTAACTCCAACACTGTCCTCCCACTTTCTTTTCCCTAATTAACTGCACTGGCTTAGGGGAAAATCTGGCATTTCCGTTTATTCGCGTGTAGTACGAAAACAAAGAACTTATCAACCACTCCCCAATTTTAAGCAGCACTTCAGCAAGTCAGCTACAACACAGCTCTCTCAGCTCAACAACCTTTATCTGGAGTAGTTTTCCCAGGCTGCAAAGAACCTTAAATGACCACCACTCAGAAGGCAATCATTCTGCTCCCTATTTCCATGCGGAGAGTTACCATATGCAGGAGTACAGGAGGCACTCAAGTCAGTTCCTGAATTACAGCAGTGTTCATTAAGGAAAGGTCTTTTAGAACAGTGCTAAAGAGTCTCAGACTTCCTTTTGTACAACATGAAAGCTCCATCACTGGATTTGTTAAGAAGCTACACACACTTGTGCTATCCATTTGCAAAATTGCATCTCAGTTCAATGATCTTATTAGGCTGCCTACCAGCACAGACCAGATGACTGCCACAGGTAGCTGATTTAAAACAAAAAAAACAAACAGACAAAAAAAAAAAAAAAAAAAAAAAAAAAAAAAAAAAAAAAAAAAAATCAACAAGAAAAGAACAAAGCCTAACCAAACACACAGACCTGTGTGGACCACAATCCAGAGAAAAAGCAATCATTTGCAACATAGTGTCAAAATTATTTACAATTTCAACTGCACTCATTAGTGAGGTGATAGGCCCAGAATCTGAGGGAACATGCAGTGAACCTACACTGTGGATAGGGGAACACCGCAGCTTCACCACTTGTACAAGTGTGCACGGAGCTTGCAGCCCAAGCACTGCTAATTCCTGACATCAGTCCTTAGAAGGCTGTCTGTGATGAACAACCTGTCCCCACCACAATGCCCACAATGCTTTCCTTGGTACTTTTGATTTGAGCAAGTCAAGTTCCAGTTCAACAGCTTGCTCGTCAGAGGGAGCAAGGCAGTTTGGAAAGAGGAACATGGAATGAACTCAAAAGAGGTGACAAAGTAGGGAGAACCCAATAAGTAAATGTCCCTTAAACAAAGTGTTTCCCATGATTCAGCCTCGTCCTGCTGTTTGCCGGGCTGCATGGATTTTATAAAGGGTTTGGTCTCTGCAGAAATTGCGGGATGCGTTGCTGTGCATTGAGGAATGGGACTCTGCACGGTTAAGTTAAAGCCAAGCAAACGTGGCTGGTGCAGAAGCTACATCCCTACAAGAGAGCTGCACTTTGATGAAAAACTACTCAAAACCTGAATTTACTTCTAGAAGAGAAAGTTGCAAAGAAGAAAAAAAAAAAATAGTATTTCACCCAGACTAGAAACTCCATCACTCTGAAGTGACTACACCTGCATTTTGACAATATTTTCTTTTTCTTTTTGGCTGTACATGAATTTGATGTCATTAAAAAGGCTTCCTTTGATGCTGTATGCCAAGTAGAATCATTAGTTTCTCACAAAGGTGCACTCTAAATGTCTGGTTTAAATTTTCATTTTCGTATGATTCATCTAAGAGATGAACAATAACAACCAAAACCAACCTGAAGTCTAAACAGTCAAAAGCCTTTCAGCTGCACTCACTCATTTAATAACTCCCTCCAACACCTCCTTCCCTGGATTCATCACACAGCAGCCAATACTGAGTGTGAATTCTGCAACTCCATCTGCGATTTATGGCTATTGCAAGCAAATCACAACCAGACTCCCTCAAACCTCACACAACAGGTTCTCCTGGAGTCCCTATTCTGCATCTTTTGCTGACATGGGACCACTTATTTTTAATACAAAGATGTTTTCCACTACACTATTTCCAGTGTACGTGTGTGGTTTTGTTACAGCTCCTCTTCATGAGTCCTCTGCAGAGGTCATCAGAGGATGAGTGAAACTGAGGGACACCAGAAGAAGCCACATCCTCAGCTACTCCTCAAGGTTTTGAAGGGGGGAGCCCAAAACAGATTAGCTATACCCATGTTTCCTCCATTTCTGAGAAAATACTATTGAAGTTCAAAACCAAGCAATGATTTACAGCTGATGTTTCCTGATAAATATTAAGACACTGCAAATACAGACATTAGAGAAAGCTTATAGCTTTTTTTTTAATGACACAAGGTCGCATCTCTGCTGAACAAATATACCTATTTTTCTCTCCAAGAAAGACACCTCATTCAGCCCCTGCCCCACCTCACAGGGAGAAATATTAGAGTATATGTGGGATCAGAAGGATTCCTCAGATGTTCTCCTGGAAAGGGCGGAGGAAGAAAACACTATGACCCATCCCCAAACACAGCATGGGCTGGGGAGAACATACAAGATACTGTCAATGGACACGGAAATCTTACAGGCACTGGCTTACAAAATAAATGCACCATCAGTCTATCAAACAGCCTCAAAAACACTTCTGCCACAGAGAAAGCTTTATTCCCAAGCATTTTCTTTAAAGCATACATTACAATGATGTGCCCCACCAACCAGGCTCACACTATCTCCCTGGACTTAGCTCTGTTTCTGTGCCTCTTTATACCCTCATGATGTCTATATATGATATACTCAGTGTTTGAAAACCATCTTCATTTCATGACAAGGATCGTGAAAGAAAAAAAACAGCTGCCCACAAAAACATTTTAGAAAATTACAAGCCTGTGATAAGAAAAGGTCTAGCAAAAGCTCTTCCTTTGCCACAATCTGATTAGGTGCTACGACCTTCATTAAAACCCTTTCTGCCTACTCATTTCATAGCATTTAATTTCCTGCCTCTTGATGATTAAACCAACTGAAAGGTAGTAGACAAAGCAAGTTTGCTTGCTGTTTCAAACAAATATATTAATGCTTTACGATTAAAAAGCTTTCAAAGTGTCTTCAGAGGCTGATTAACAAACACTGTACATAAACCCACGTCTGAGGTCAGACTGGCAGCGGATATGTGACTGAAACTTACTCCAACAGCTCTATTCAAGGCACAGGATACCTCCACTGCATACATTAAGGAAGCTTAAAGTTAAGCTTCACATATTTAAACACTAACAAAGTCTACTTAATGGCAGTCTTCAAAATGACAGTGGCCTCCTAATCTGCTGCAGATAAAGAAGTGCCAAGATTAATGATTACGTAAGTGCATCGCAGAGCCCAGAAACAATAATCAGCTCTTCTGTTGTTATTTGTGTACAAAGGCTATTAGAGTCATCTGACATTCCAAAATCCAATTTAAAGTTGTTAAACCCCTTTCACGTACTTATTTGAAGTTGGAAAACCGAGAGGTTCAAAAAGGGAAAGGAAGGGTTTGATTTCCTAATTCTTTTCCCCTCACTGATTTTGCTCTAAGCCAAATCTCTCTTTAACAATTGCAAAAAAAAAAAAAAAAAAAAAGCTTTTAAACAATGCCTGGAGTAACCAATATTGCTGTTGAAGGAATAATGCCAATAAAACCTTAACATGCTTAGATAGCAAAATTTAAAATAATGACAGCAAGCAAACTAAGTAACTATTCCGCAGAAGAAGACCCCACTGAATCGAGGGTGTTGCTGACGTTGTCTGCGCAACTCTGACAATCTTCAGCAAATCAGGGTGAGAAAACGAAGGTGCTCAGGCAGCGATCTTGGTCTATTACAGGACTCGGTGAGAATTCACTCTGCGGGTTAACGCTGGCACGGTATCATCTGTAAGAGATCAGCCTGCTCCCTGCAAAGCACGGCAAGGACAGGTCTGACTGCAGCCTCTCTAAATACCGCACAACCAACTGTTCTCCCACAAAACGCCTTTAAAAATCGAAACAAACTCCTTTGTTTCTGACAACTTGCAAACAAAATGAACAAACTGTCTTTCTCGTGGTTGCCACATTTGTCCCTCCTCTCCGCAGATCCCGCGGAGAGCGGGGCCGGGGTGAAGGTGGCTGCGCGCTGCCCTGGGAGCCGTGTGTGCAGCAGAAGCCTCGCTCCCGTGGCGCTGCCTCTCAGGGGAGCCATCCATTACAACCCGCGTTAGAGCACAGAGCGCTGCAGCCCTGAATGCAGAACTCTTCACTGGCTCCAAAATCCACAGCAAGGGCAGCTGAGGCAGGCCCCAGCTCTCACCCACGGTGGGAACGGCAGACAGACCCAGGGACCAGCTGCTGTGACTTTACCTTGAGGGCAGTGGCTGGGCCTGGTGGAACAAGGCAGCGCCAGCAACCCCAGGCCCTGTGGGGAGAGGACTGGCCTGGGGGCAATGAGCCCCTGGGGAACGAGGCGTCCCTCCCGCAGCCGTGCTGCAGCCGGGGAAGGCAATCCCGAGAAGGAAGGGCGAGTGCTGGGCACCACAACCCAGCGTGTGAGGGGCAGATCCCAGACAGGCTCTGTCCTTCCCTGTACTTGGCACTGCCAGTAAAGCAACCTGTGTGTCTGGTACAGCAGAAGAGAACCATTGTGGACTACGTACAGAAGTTTTTGCTTTACAGCTGCAAAGTGCTTTTCTAGTGTAAAGTCAATTAAGTGATAACTGCATCTGTGCAGAGGGTATTCAAAATGCTAATACCCCCACCCAGATAAGTCTTCAACTTTGCCTGCTTATTTATCTCCAGCTCTTAGAAATTATTGCCATGAATGCTCCACTGCCTTCTCCCATTATCTTTGCAATCCTACTTCTTCCTCACAAAAAGACAAAAAGCGCAGCACGTAAGAGCTGCACCACTCGGACCACAATGGGGAGTAAAATGATACAAGCAAAGAAGTATCAGCTGATCTACTGCAGCAAAGCTACTGGCATATTCTGCAGTTCTCAAAGTTAGTTCAGCTTTTCATCTAACCTAGAGAGGTAAGAAAATCTGCTCTGCCATCAGAGGCTCACATACTCTAGAAATAATAGCAGTTTGCATCATGAATTATCTAACACGATTTACCACTCCGGGAAAAGAAAATCTATCCTGTTTGGTGCTGTGCCATTTAGCCACCAGACTCTAGAATTTTAATGTCTGTTATCTTTGCAATGGAGATAACACAACGCTGGACTCGGATATCTGGCTCTAAGATGGTTTCCTTACCTCAACATGTGACATCTCATGTTATGTAAGTCTCTGGTCACATGCCTTACATGTTTTCAAAGTGAAAAAAGCCTACAAAAAACCTGGAAAACCCAGTACTGAAAACAAAGGAGCTTGATGGAACTCACCATCAACACCCATATGAATGCCTCGGTACTTTCGTTTATACAATTCACAAAACTGCAAAATGGCCACCAAAAAAATTCCCCCAAATGGAAAACACTGACACCTTTTTCAAACTGGTCTGACAGTTCAATAAGGAGAACACAATCCTATGACCCACAGAACCCGGCAAAATACAAGTATGAACAGGAGATTACAGACTAAGATTGTTGATTCAACTAATTCAATTGTTGCTAAGTGCATTTGACAGATTAAAATGAAAAATGCAACTTGCTTCACATGATAACACTAGGTTCTAAAGGCCAAATCACTCAAAAAGGTGGAAGTTGGCAATTAGTGAATGTCAATTTATGTTTCCCCCAGAAAAGGGGGCTTAATGAAAGTTAGAACAAAATAATAGAAATAGCACCTGTATTACTGCAATAATTTCATCCAAAGACAATCCAAACCAGTTCATGAGCTAAACTTCACCCCTTTGTCAGGACAGGAAAACCACTTTGTAACCAGAGCTGAATGAAGCCATACAATAACTTACCGAGTG
This sequence comes from Dasyornis broadbenti, assembly GCA_013397935.1. Taxonomy (NCBI): domain Eukaryota; kingdom Metazoa; phylum Chordata; class Aves; order Passeriformes; family Dasyornithidae; genus Dasyornis; species Dasyornis broadbenti. The sequence continues at coordinate 127,752 of VZRN01002709.1, read as the reverse complement.
ATGAACATAATCTCTCAACCCTTTCAAGACAGTCTTTACCCATCATTCCTGCTGATGTTCCTTCCTATGCTTGTGCTCTGCAGACATCAGAAAATAGACAGGAACGAACACCAGGCAACTCCAAATTTGTTGGAGTTTTAACACTGTACTATTTCAAAAGGCTCACACAGTCAGTCACTATACTGTCCTCAGTAAAGACTCAAAACAATTAACCAGAACTCCCCCCTTCCTACTCTCTCTAAAGAATACTTGCAGCATAACTTGGATTATCCAAAGCTCCCAGGGGACAAATGGAAGCAGAGATAAGTGGGGGAGCAGCCAGAGGTCTTCTGAGAATAATGGAAGTGAAAGGAGAGGAAACAAACTCCACAAAGAACTGTTGGCTCAGCTCAGCCCTAAAGTTTTCCTATTCCTGAATGGAGCATTCATGAAGTAAAATAAGCTCCTTTAAACAAGCATTCCAAACGATTGTAAAAACCATTTGACAAAGTGAAGAATTATTGTTCCTTTTGGTACTTGACTCTCCAGAGAGAGACAGCTGCTGTTCTTACTGTGGCAATTTATTAACCACTGGTACTGCTGTAGCAATGCTCCTGGTAGTGCCTCAGTGGTTAACAAGCAGCCAAACCCTTTCCAAATTTGTGCTTCCCAAAGTATTATTTGGAAAACATTGCTAGAAAAAAGTTCCAAACTGAGTAAAAAGATAGATTTAAGACAAGCCTTAACATAGGGGGAGAACATCGACACAGAAGAAATTTGTCTGGGGAGCTGTGAGTGCTTCACACAGAAAGTACAAGTTTTTATTTATATTACTGCAGCACAAGTTAATGCCAATTAAGTAGGAGAGTCACTTTGGATTTAGCACAGAACCTGGCCCAGGGCACTGGCACACAGAATAGAAATAAATACTAATCGTGCTTCCTCACACTGAGAGGATTAGATAACTACAGACGTAGGAAATTAAAACCACAACAAGATGACCCCACGCTCATGATTTCCCTGTTGTAGTAGATCAGTCAATATGAATAATCGACAATGTAAATTGAAATCCTCAGATAAAAATAATGGTTTTACCGCTTTATTTCTCTTCACTTGCACATAAATTGAGTTGGCTATCTCTGACAATGCCATGGTTTAATATTCTAAACACACTATCTCCTTTAACAATGCCTGGAATAGAAACAAGCTGCTGAGCCAGATCCTCAAGGGTGAAAATCATCATTGGTACACTGACTTCAGTGGAAGCACATTGATCTCCACCAGCTAAAGCTGTGGGCCCTAGTGGGCAATTAGGTTTCTATTATATGCTAGTTTAAATAATGTACCACAGAACATTTGCTGTACAATAAGGCAAGTCCACATTCTTCTGTGGAGAAGGGCAAGCATTTGCTGTTGCATGATGAGAGTTATGGATTCTGGTTTCAAAGAGCAGGATGAAGTTTCGGTATAAACTACTCCTCATAATAACATTTTTAAACTTGCAATTATTCATACTATACTCCTTTAGGAAGCGTATAATTATTTGGTAAGTTCTTACCAATGTCTAGTCTAGATCATAATTGCTAACACTGCCTGCTTCAAAGGAGCCAGTGCCTATGTTAAAATCTGGTTCTTGTTAAGTTCCTACTACACAAAGTGTCTGTGCTCTAAATGTTATGATCTGTGTTCAGTTGAGGAGGAAAACTAAACTGATTTATGCCCCAATCTTGAACCTTTGAACAAGGCCTGAACAAAAAAACCCCCAAATACAACAATCCCACACACGTTTCTTTTGAGGCTTCTGAAGTGGCCGGGTTGGAACAGGGGCTGTGGCTGACACAGGCCAGAGTTTTTTTGCAACAGAAGTTTACGGCACTGACGACCATCTGCAACATCCTCTCAGTCTCTCAGCCAGGACTCACACTCTAGCCACAAACCAAGTAAGCAGAAAAGCTGGGGAACAGGGTTCAGCAACAGAGATAGTAAAAAAGATTTTCAGGGCGTCATGAGGCAACTCAAGAGAAAAGGTATCATCCTCATGTTAGAAATATTAACAGCAGTCATTGAAAGATGTTTTGCTCTCTTCTGCATCCATTTTTTAAGTATGAGAACTCCTTTCAATCTCCTTTTAGATGTCACTGGCACCCTTCTTCCTGCCTTAGGCATCAACAACCAAGTTATTAGCATGCCAAGGTCCCTGCATAAATTTTTGTGGACTTCTGATGTAGTCGGGATGAGGACGTCATTCCACACTTACAGGTTCTCCTATGCTGCAGTCCTTCAAATAAAGCAGCAGGATTTGGTGCTCTGTTTTCAAAGCTGGACCTTCACCTCAGCACAGCAATTGGGAAGCCCTCTGAACACCTCTTTTGAGAGAGGGATCAGCAAAATAGGAGGATTCTCCCCACGTGTCTGACTCACATGTGAAAAGTCACAGCAGACAGGCTCCACCAAAAGACTAAAAAACACGCACACAATTCCCATTGGTCTCCTTTTCTATGGAACCACTCATGGCAGAAAGGCAAAGGAACGTTGGCTCACATAGGTCACTGTGGTGCAGGGTGAGATGAGGCACTAAGCTCCACACATAAAGCATTGTATTCCCTTTACAAATGTACTTATCCTGCTAACTGGGCTCCTCTCTGGTTGCATTTACAACTACTCAGAAATAGTTTCATTTCAAACAGAAAAAGGCTTTATAGAACCAAGCCTTTTTAATGACAGCAGCCAGACAAAAAAATTGCCATGCAGGGGAGATCTAAAACGTCCCCAGAGCAAGGACTGATCCAAAGCCTCCTCTGTGTTCTGGAAACAGTTTGACCCTGTGCTTTGGGTGGGCTCTAAAAACATGGCGGAAACTCAGAGCATGTGATGGGCACTTCAGAGAAAGAAGAACTTATTTTGGTTAAGGTTTTCATGAACTGGACCCCACTAACTCCACAAGCATTTTAGCCGGCAGAAACCTCCAGTCACTGAACAGAGCTGGCCCCTCTCCCCCCTTCAATGGTGCCTCTACAGCTGCACTGTGAGAGCCAAATGAGGAACGACTCAGGTTGAAACTGTTCCTGGGGGATTAACTTTAACCTGAATCAGTTTCCTGACTTAATTCCCCACGTGACTGCGGAGATGCTGCTTGTGCTCCCACAAGGGAGGGGTGCATTTGTTTGGCAATGCCAGCTTATGGGAGGCTAAAATACACACAGGTCTAAACTCTTAGCCTACTAAATTGGTCCGAGGAGATCTGGGGTAGCAGGCAGAAGGACAAGGAACACAGGGTTGGTTTTCCAAGAAGCAGAATATTCTATGAATAAGTCATTGGTTTCTATGGCCAATATTGCTGTGAAACTTTAGGCAAGTCACTTATTTGATGTGTCAATTCCTCAGCTGTGAAACGAGGACAACGCTTTCTTACATCACCAAAGTGTTGTAAGTTGAAAATTAATGACTGAGGCACTTGGACACTCCGGTGCTGAAGGCCAAGTCAGTCTGTAGCTACAAGAGCTGAGTGATTAGTGACAGGGAGGGGCTAAGGAATCAACGTATTATTTTTGGTGGACTATTTCCTTAGAGGATAAATGAGAGTAACTGCTACTTACTTGATTGCAAAGAATTGAAAGAGCTCTCTGTAGCTCCCTCGTGGGTGGACACCTAAACAATTAAATAGCCATGACCTAATTTTAGTCAGAAACCTTATGTCACAAGGAATTTACAGGGAGGCGTCTTCTCTATGTGCAAAAATAATTGCACTGTGCCAGTGTGTCTATCCCATTCTCCTTCCTCATATTCCCAATTCCAAAATTTCTGACAAGAAGAGATAAAACTGCATGATACAAAATATCATAGGATTAGGACTGAAAGAAATTCCGTGAACACATTGCTTCCAGCATCAGCATGATGGAATGAGTTCAAGGAAAATTTACATGAACAGAAATATGAGGGTGGTAGATAACATTATAATCAAATTCACCTTGTGTGTGATAGAGATGATGGAATATCAGCCAGCAGGTTTTGTATGATGCCCATACAAATCAGCGATACTAGAAGGCAATTCTTTTTTAAAGTGCCATAATTATGCACACAGAGCCATCAAGTGATAGAAAACACATCCCAATTCTAAAAGAAGTACTCCAACAGCTTGTTTTCCTCACAGTTACAACCTGTCCTTTCCTTCTAGCCTGAATTTTCCTGCCTTCTTTCAGAAGCATATGGGAAACACTTCTTCCTCTCAGGCTAGCTCAGGATTGCTACTACAGGATTGAAAAGATGTGACTCCAAGTGCCTGTGCTGTCACAAAGACTGTGTGTGTGAGCCAGGGCCAGTCACAGGCACCCCAGAGATAGGCACACATCAAACTCCTGTAAGGTGTGCAGAACTCGCTGAACAGACCAGGAGTGAAAGGATTACACAGCTTCATGAAGCTGGGAACATACTTTCTGTAATTCAGTTTGTACCTGTAGAACATTAGGATTAGAGGCTTCCTATCTTTGAGGATCTAATAAATACCATATTGTGCTTGGATTCATGAATAGGAATAGAAGCCACGTAAATACTTCAAGCGGTAAATAGTGTTTCAAGTCTCACTGAGCTTATTATGTCTCAAGAGCTCATTATGTCCTTGCTAGATTAGAAGCACATATTTAACAACAAACACAAACCTAAGGAAAATAAGAATCCCCAAAGACAGCTTTAAACTGAAATACCAGCCTCAGGATTTTTACTCCTGCCTTATGATTTTGAGACATTGGGCTGATATTCTAAAAATCCCTGGAAAAGGTTAACACTGAAATTTTCCTTAGTCCTTTGGGTGTTTCCTTAGTCCTTTGGGTGAGGGCATCAGCCATAAATAATAATTATTATGAAGTTGTACCAGTGAGTCAAAAAAAGTGTAAAAAGTGAAAATCCTGCACTCCCAAAATACAAGGCAGGCTGCAATGTCTGCAGCCAGCCTGGCACCTTGCACTCAAACCAGTAGGAATTTTTGTTGGACACGTACAGAGTGGGACTGAGTGCACCCTCAGCAAGTTTGCCAGTGACACCAAGCTGTGCAGGGCAGTCCAGCTCTGGGGCCTCTGGCATTAGAAGGACCCAGATCTGCTGAAGCCATGGCATGAGGCCACAGCGGTGCTCTGAGGGCTGGGAGACGTGAGGCTGCTCAGCCTGGAGAAGGCTCCAGTGAGACCTCAGAGCCCCTTCCAGTGCCTAAAAGACCTGCAAGAGAACTGGAGAGGGTCTTTAGAAAAGGGCATGTGGTGATAGGACAATGGGAAATGGCTTCAAACTGAAAGAGGGTTTAGATTGGATATTTGAAGAATTTTTGCCCTGTGAGGGTGGTGAGGCCCTGGCACAGGTTGCCCAGGGAAGCTGTGGCTGCCCCATCCCTGGAAGTGTCCAAGGCCAGGTTGCAGTGGGGTCTGAGCTATCTGGTCTAGTGGAAGGTGTTCCTGCCCATGGCAAGGGGTTGAATGAGTTGGTTTTTAAGGTGTCTTCCAACCCAGGCCCTTCTACGATTCTGTGAACGCAAAAGCATTGCTGGCCTCCCAAAGCAGATCCCTCTGGTTGTATGGGCAGAGAGTAAGCACCCTGTAAATTGTACCCAAGACTCAAATCCTCAGTGTTGCATCTGCTTTTCTTCAACTATTTATTTTCTGAATTTGTGTGGTAGGCAATGAAATGTGAATGTCTTGATTCCTGGCTATGACACTGGCTTCTTGTGTGGCCCAAGCCAATTCCCTTAAGCTTTACTTCAGTCCCCTACTTGTGAAACAGGTAAAACGCATCCCTCAGTGATGTTTTAAGCATAAATTAACTCACGGAAGCCGGTTTTTCAAAGAGTTCACTAATTAACACTATAGACAACCCTACAGATAAAGAGATTGTCAGAGAGCTCTGTCTGGCAGCCCTGGCCCAGGGAAAAAAGCACATTCCAGAAGTGATGATACAATCTGCATACAATTCCAGAAAACCATGTTTACTGAATTCCACAAAGTAGTCTTTTTTAAGACTGTATACATCTTGGTAATACAGCATAAGGGTTTCATACAGTGTAGGGCATCTCCTACATTTAGTTTTATTTGGAATGAAATGCCACTATCAGTTTTCAGCACAATTTGTATATGCTATTTTGACAAACTTTCACTGGAGAAATTCTAAAACATTTAGAAAACATTTAGATTTGGAACAAAGTCTTCAGTGGTGGAAACCCTGTTTTTCCACAAATACACATTTACAAGTTACTGGAGAATGTAAAGGCAGTTCTACAAAAGTCATGTTGACTATCGTACAATTGCAGATGCAAGCTCAACAGGGCAGATAAAGTATTTTTCTGTTTATATAGTGTCAAGTGTCTTGCTTGTACTTAGAACATAAAGTCCACAAATAACTTCATTTTCTAGTATTCATAAACCAGTACAATATCTAAGCACAAAACTCATGTATAAAACTAATTAAATAAAACAAAACACAATCTTCTTCCTAGGATGACCAGAAACAGACTAGAAAGAGGATCAAACATTACTAATGCTTGGTCTGTCTACACTGACTAAAGAGGGTAAACTGAGAAGGTAAACCACAAATTTTAGCTGTTTCTTTCCTTTTGTTTAGGTGGTACAGGATATAACTTGACAGATCTACAGTCTTCAGTATCACGCGATTTACTTAACCTAGAAGTCTAAAACCCTTTAAAAATAATATCATTTTAAAAAAACACCGTAATTCAAACAGTCCATATTGAAAGACAAACAAGGGAAAGTTTTTACTAAGTCTGCAATTACAGTTTTCAGGAGCCAAAGTAGGAGCTGAAATATGCTTTCAAACAACAGCTGAACTTCTGTGATGAGTTATCACCTAGCCCACACACCAAATAATTCCAGTTTTCTTTGAGACATAGGAGCTTGCTGATTACAGGAACTAAATAACAATTACTGCCTTGATTTTAAGACCATAATCCAGGACTGGAAAATGGATTTGTCACTGTTGCTGTGCACCAGTGAATTCACTTACTTAATTTCCAACGTAACAACATGACCATCTCTCTGTAAGGCAAATATCTGAGCAGTAAGACCCGTTGATGACAATCCTCAGAACACAGATAAACTGTAAGTTTTTTAGTTTCTCAGTCAAAACTCAGGTTAACTTCATCATTTGTCTGCTTACAAATGATGTAATTAATCCATGAAAAGCTCTGTTGCAACATGAATGACACTCAAAATCAGCATGCACAAATACTGTTATTAAGTTTATTTTAAAAAATTAACTGCCTATGATTTCATGACCGACTGACTAATCAACCCCACCACTTTCCTAAACACAGACTCAACCCCGTGTCGTGCACTGTTACATAAGGGGAGAGGGCCTGTCTGCTCCTCCACACTTCTGTCCCAGAATGGACAACTTGGAGCTGATATATGCCCGGGGGTTCCCTCGTGCCTTGACACAGTCCTACAGCTGGAACTTGGCCATCTCCAGGCTTCAGGGGAGTTCCAGCCTGCTCACACCTTAGCCCCATCGAGGGCAGTTTATCATCTTTACACAGGAAAGAACGGAAGGGTTACATTACTGCAACTTTCAGCTTCTTGGAATCACTTTTTTGTGTCAGGGAAGGAAGAAGTGCTCCTTGCCCTAACAAGGTAAACTTGCCACTGCTGAATTAAACTGTCCATTTTGGGAATATACACTAGTAGGGCACTAAAGTAGCATTTAGAAGCTCCGAATTCCCCCCACTGAGGTGACAATACTAACTTTTTAACCCATTCAGCTATTTTGCACTTTTCTCACTGCGCTTAATGACAGGGAATTTTGGACCAATATATTTTTATGTTGCAAGTGGAGGCAGCAGGAAAGAGCCAGGCAGAAACTGCAGTCACAATCCAGAATAACAGGGCAGACACACCTCTCACGTCTGTGGGTGCCTGAGCGAGAGGAGTTGAAAAACATGCATTATAAATTGGCCTGCAATTTTCATCTCTGCCCTTAAATTTAAAGTCTTCCCCCAAACTGAAGAGAGTGGTTTGAGCCTATGCGCACACAAAGAATTACTAGCCCCTTATCTGTGCCAGAGATCCTCCAAAATTAGGTGTTACTCAGGAAGAGCAGTGGGAAGGTACAGGCCTTGCCACTCCTAGGTGGTACCTGTCTTAAATACATTCCCACGGTTTTCCACCTTGCCAGAGAGGGGAAAAAAACCCGACACAAACCAAGCCAGGGCAGCAGTAGTCCTCTGAGAAAGCTGGGAAAAAGCAGTTGTGGCTCCCACCCTCTGGTGCCAGGGGAACGACCCTCCCCTCACCCCAACACAGGAAATCTGTGGTGGCCCTGCAGCCCAGGGAGGCAGCCTGGGAGGGGAGGGCTGGCAGAAGCTGTCCCGGAGAGCTAGGAATGATCAAGGAATAGGCAGTGACTCACTCTGTGTGATTTATTGCCGGGCACTGTTCCCAAATGTGTTAATAAAGTTGCAGCCAAACAAATGCACATCCCTTAGGTCTTGTCTTTGTTCCAGCACGGCCAAGACAATTGAGTATTATTTTCAAGTAAAACAAGAACAAGATTCTAGACAATATTTCTACCACAATTAATATTTATGTTTCACTGTTCTACTTCACAGAACTGCCAACCCTAGACTATTTAATTAAAAAAAAAGGCACAAAACAAGAAAGAAGCAAGTACACACAGACACACACAAAGTCACAGGATTTTTGACAAATATTTTTTAGCTGCTCTGTTTGGGTTTTAGTTTATTGTGGGTACTTTCAGGTTTCAAAGACAACAGAGGGAAGCACTCCATAATCACCACTTTCAACTGAAGCAAGATGCCAATACAAAATCGGTTAACTCTAATAGTCCAGATAAAGCACTATCTGAAGGTCTTCTGGAAACTGAGAAACAGAAGGAAGCACAAAGGAATGTTGAATTTGAAGGATGGGCTTTCCCTGGTATTACCCACAGGTAGTTTCTAAATGGTGTCTGGAGATTCCTTTGTTTAAGAAACCAGATAAGCTACACGTTAGATGCATGCAATCACAATATATATACAAGCCATACCCATGATTAAAACCACCAGGAATATTATCAAACAAAAAAGCTGAGAATCAGCTATATCCATCTGTTTCCAAAAGCCAGAGCTGGACAAAACAAGAGGAGTGGGGCAGAAGATATAAACACACTATAAAGTGTGCAATTTAAAAAGGAAAGCATTTTCCAATATGAATTTTGTTCTTATAGAAGAGTGAAAAATACATGTTATCGTAAGTCACTATCTTGTCAAGAAACTGCAATGAATTAATGAAAAATCCATTGATCTACTACATTTTCTTAGATGTAGTGATTTTCATTTTTAATGAGAAGGGTGCACGAGTTTTGAGACCACTGTTCTAAGCCACCCGATGCACCATAAATAATATCTCCTGGCTATGTGTGTTAGCAAACACACCAGCAGTGGGTAAAATTAGCAGGAAGGACAGTGGGAGAGCTTGTTCACCACCATTGCTTCAGCAGAGCTGAGGAACCACAGTTTTAGATGAGGATCTCATACACACAAAACATTATCTGTAGTAAGTGCAGATAAAGAGATGGTCCCAGTTCCAACCATCTTTAATGGAAGTACACAACTATCTTCTTTTGCATTTTCCTTGCTTCCTACCACTTAGTTCCAAAACTTGACCATTTCACTCCACAGTAATTCCAGTTTTGTGTATCTCATACGTAATTGAGATGATGATAGTAAGGCTATCATGTCTGCTGTGTTTTCTAAAATAACTGGGTTTAAATCTGACTCCAGACACCTTTACTGCTCCATGCCAGTTCATTTTAATAAACTCAAATTTACTGGGCAGTCTACGAGCGAGGCAGAGCTTTCCTTGACACGTTCCTAAAATCTAGCTTGTGGTTGATTTCTGGTTAATCACGCTGGTAACCAGAACAGTTTACGGATGTTTAGGGAGCTCATGATGAACAATTAAATGTTTCAGATACTGCAGCAGCTTGGCAGGGTAATTCTACATCTCTTTCCTCCAACACAGCAAATCTGAGAACATCAGTTTCTGCTCAAGTAAAATAACAAACAAGAACAATTTCAGTTTCCTGAGGGTGCCAATGATCATCTGCGGGTGTTCCTGGCACAGAGCGCCACAAGGTGCTAATGAAGTCAGAAGTGTTTTGGGGGTGGCAGGCAGGAAGCACAGCTGAAAGGGACCAGATTTTGGTAGACAGAGAGACAATTAAAACTCCATCTGGAGAGGCAGTTTCTCCCAGTTATCACGACCCTCTGGTGCTCTTGGAACTATTCCAGAAGGCTACTAGAGGACCCAAGGTCTCTTGAAGAACTCAGTGTGCAGGGTTAGAAAGGTAAAGCACAGAGGTGTCCTCCTAGAGGGCTCTGTTTTTCACTCTTTCACCCTGATCTGGAACAGCTGCTTACGAAAGGCCTAAAATGCATAGCTGTGTTGTTACCCCTCATGACACTGATAGAGAGATTAAATAAGGCACTGGCAGTTTGCTTTCAAAAGAGTGAAAGAAGAACACAAGAAAGTGAATTAGAGATGAAGAACGTTGACATGAAGGAGAAGAAATGAAAGTAATGAAATGAAAGGAAAAAGAAACTAGACAGCAAAGGAAAGAAGATCAGGCAATTACACAGCACTTCAGCAAGATGACAGTTCTGCGTGCAGCCTATGTGATCCCAGGGCAATGTGAATTCCAAGCAGGAAAATTCTTACATCCACCAAAATGGAATAGCCAAAATGAAGGATGAAGATAGAATTGGCAGAAATACCACGCTCCAGCCTAAAAATAAATACACTATTTATTTCTGGATCTGTCTTAGGGAAACTGCGATCAGCAATGCTCAGGTTTCTTATGTCCTCTGTCTAACTCCTGGAAACACCAAATCCTATTAATAAAGTATAATGAGCAGGCTCACATAAACTGCACTAAAATTTTTGTTTGGTTTTTGTTTTGGTTGCATCTCGATTTCAGTTTTGATGACTGGTTAGCACTTTATCACAAGCTTCACACTATATATATACACACACATACTGTAAGAAGTCAAAGCTGTAAGTTTTCTTCCTTGCATTAAGTTGACTGCAACAAACCACATTTTCAATTGAACGTACATCAGAAGAAATTTACCCTGAAAATTCACCAATCTGACGAGAGCTAATGGATTTACAATGAAAAAATAAGGCTGTTTTCTTCTGCACAAACAAGTAGGCTCACTGCATAGCCAGATTTTATTGCAAAGACCTTAACATGATAAAAGCAAAAAGCATTAATTGTATTAATGTCTGTTCAAAATGAATTGTCTTTGCAGTATAGCAATGCATTATCTAGCTTCTGTTCACACTTCTTTGATTAAAACAACAACCAACCCAACAAACCACTCACTCTTTGTGGCTTAAGAGGCCCAAAGCCTCTTCACAAAACAATTCTGTTGTCACTTTTATATAGGGTTAGTTGATGCCTTCCCCCTCCTTTTTTTCAGTGAGCTAAATATAATTAATGACTTCAAAACAGAATTAGTTCAACAGCATTCGGCTGAAAGCATTTATTTATATGAATCCAGTTATAAACCATAACTCAAAGACATACTGTAAAGAAATTTATTTCACTGAAAATTCAAATAGCAGCCTTCTATATAAAAGTGGTATTAAAGCTTACATTAGTACAGTCAACATAAATTCTGATTTTAACAGGCTTGGATAAACACATAAATTTTGGCTCAGTGAGTCTGCTTCGGCTGTCAATACTCTGAAATAGATACAAGCTTTAACAAACCTTTAATTCAAAAGCCCATTACTGTACCAACTGAAATAGAAAGACTTGAGTATCAAAGAGGAGCTCTTCCCACTTTTATGGTATTACTTCTGTAAGACATCAATTGATCTACAGCCCTTAAAAGAAAACAACTCGCTTGCCTCTCCTGGATAAAAGTCAGTGCAGTTTTTTCATCCATCACAGTGTTACAGCATCAAAATACACCTTTTGCATCTGCTTAAAACAAGGAAAAAAAATACCCTGCAAATCACAAAGCGATTCCATGACATGTCAATTTATTTTTTCTGACAGATTCACTACAAAAAAATTGTTTTCATTAAAAAAACTAAATGAAGATTTGTTAAAGCAGTCAGTAAGACAGATATGAGGAAAAAGAGAAGGAAGAATTTATACACATCTGCATATTGCTAATGTTATTCTGAGGTGCTCTTCTACTTCATAAAGAAAACTTGGAGAGATTCCTGCATCCAATGTCCTGAGATTTAATAAACTGCCAGACTAACTGTTGGTTACTTAATGACTAATAACATCCACAACATTTAGCAGCGTCTGATAAATTGTGTAACCTACTTAATTTACCCTCTCTTGACATTAAAACCAGTTAATAAATAATGTCTTAAAACATTTAGGTGGGTTCTTTAATTCAAATGAATGATGCATTTGGAACTACAGTGATGGCATTAGTGGGCAGCTAAACAAATACATGCTTATTTTCATGCCCCCAGCCTTGCTCATATTGTCTCTTTTAGAACATAGTCTTTGGTTTCTTCTTGTGTTCTATTACTATGTGCTCTTTTCTCTGAAAAGCACCATAGTATTTACACTCAATTTTTTGTTTTTTTTTTGGATGGGAATAGTTTTTATTCTTTCAGGCCATGCTAAATCTCCTTTGATCAGGTTGTTCAATCATCTGTTCTCATAATGAAAATTATATGATTTTGAGTAGCAGTACCAAGCACAGCTTCACTGAGAGACCTCATTTCGTTACTGACCCAGCTGAAAGGTGGGGAGAAGTCTTCCCCAGTGCTCTCAGGCAGGTATTGCAGAGCAGCAGCTCAGCCTGCACTTGGTGACAGCGACCAGCTGCACGTTTGGTGCACACACACAACTCCACTCGTGAAGAGAAACACAAACAGGACCTGCTACACCAACCCTGGGGCCACTGCCTGTGAATGCAGCTAAAGGACAGCTTCTTCCTTTCAACAGTCTTTGGGACAACAAAACACCCTTGAGAAGAAATGTAAATGCCTAAAAGGGAGTAAGTTTGGAAAAATTTCTCCCCTTCAACTAATGTGATTTATGAGCATTCAAATAGCTTGGCACATTTTATTATTTTCAAAAGGAAGAAATGAGTAGGTGCTTAAAACTAAATGATTCTCAAAACTACTTTCTACTGACATCGCTTAGAATGGGCTTATTTATGGGAAGAAACCATCCCATTGTATATCTGCCTAAATTTTTGAAAAACAAGTAAAGGGAATAAAAATTAAAATCTTGTTTGCAAAGCACCGGATTAGCAGCAAGCAATCTGGGTTTTGTCTCCTTGGATAAATCTCTTAGATAGCTGGATCAAAGTAGTCCTTTGTGAAACAGACACTTTACTGAGATGTTTGGAGAATTGGAACGTTTTCCGAAGTGATAACCATTTTGGTATCCAGCTTAAGACAACATTGAAAGCATTTTCTGAAAACTGGAATTAATTACAATTAAATTAATTCTTCTCCCACATTATATTTGGTGATTACATTTGAAGTTGAGCTATGTAATTTCAATTATTAAGGTGCTTTTACACTAGAAGTAGATAAGAGTCCTCAGAAACTGTAAAACTTCCACCAATGAAAAAATGCTTGGCTAACAAAAACTGACTCCAATTCAGAACTCATGCCTTCGCCAGTGCACAGCAGTGCTTTTCATGGGAGATACACAGCTTTATGCCAGCTTTGGACATGCTCCTAGAACTTTAACTTTAGGCTCCAAAGAGACAAGTTGGACATCTGCGCATGTTGCCCATTCAGGATATTCATTCACATGTAAAGCGATCCCACCCCCTGCTAATATAAAATTTGAACTTAGCATAGTTACCCAATCGCTAATGCTGCGGCAACAGCCCAAAAAATGAAGTTAAACTACTGAACCCTACATTATTTTTGCTGGCACCTCCCTAAGAAATTTTTCAATTCAATTCAATGAAGGGAAAGAGAAAAGCATTGAAGGATTTCATTTTGGGATTTTGATTTTACGAGCTGCTGGCAACTATCCCCGAGCAAATGCGTACACACGCTTCTGAAATAACAGGCTGTTAACCTGACACTCCGGGTGTTTTGGTGGCGGGAGAGTCTCTAAAAAGTTCATTGTTGGTGTATTTTGTTTTCTGTTGGGTTTTTTAGGATAATTTGAGAGTGAACTTTTGAAAAAGTTCCTTCGGTTTAGCATATAAATTGAATTTGTTTGATTAGTCTTTCTAAAATGTAAAGCTCTTGTCTCATCCAAACACAGACCGTGCCAGCCAGCAGGTCAGGACTTGACACACTCGAGTGAGGAAAGCTCCACCTTCTTTTAACAGCACGGTACAAACACTTCTGCAGTTCACTCCTCAGAGCAAGGTACGCACACAGCCACTACATTTACTTGAGACCAGTGGTCACTATTTACAACCAATTACTATCATTACCTGAAAAAAGGCTTGAGTTGAGCACGCTGAGCATCCTCAACCCTCCCCAGCGCCCCTGCATGCAGAATGAGCAGTCAGTGCTATCAGAAGGACTCCAGCACGGCACAAGATCCAGGGAAGCCACTTAGTTGGTAAAGTTCTTCAAGCACAGCCCATTTCTCGCCATCAGCAACACAACGGATACAGGAATGGGCCTCCTTAAAAATAGCTGCATTATACTTTCCTCTAAACAGAAAACCATGAATCGATTGCCCCTGTAATGTCTTCCTCAAATTGTCAAAAACCTACGTTTCTGAGGGGCTGAAAGCTCGCAGCTGCTTCTTCTTTCTCCTTGGCCACAGGGCCTTGTCACGGTACATGTACCATCCCAGGATGGAATTCCTTCTCCAGGTGACACTATTGCAATGGGGTAGGGATTTGTTTTAAACATTCTGGAGGAATAATTCATTCATGTTGTCATCACAGCCACCCTGATCTCTACCTACGCAACTGCTGCACCTCTTTACAGTAACGTTATAGAAGATCCTGACTTTTCCAAAGACATAATTACAGACTGCGTGCTGACAATTACTTCCAGTCTCAAAGCAAACAAGACAAACAATGGCACAAATCAGTGATCCATGTCATATCTTAGGTAACAACTTCATTATCAGAATGAATGTATTTAAAGCGCAGCCTTAACAAAAGGAACATTTTAACAACACTACCTGACACTGTTTCACAAAAGTAAGAATACAGTCTAGGGAACTATCAGAACATCAACTTAAAGGTAGTATAAAATACCGTGACCAGTAATAGCAAAGGTGTTTTACTGGCCAAGGAAGCGCTAAGCACAAGTCCAATCTTAGCAGATCCCCCTGTCCTGGCCTTTTGGAGAGTTTTCTGTCCTTCCACCAAATGCAAATGTTCGTCTCTCCTGAGGTGCTTAAATTGTTATTTTCAAGCCTTGATGTCTTAACACAATTCCCAGCAGTTCTTCTTAGCCTTTTACATTCTGACTTCTGTTTACTGATGCACTACTTCTCCAAGTGTAGTAGCACATCAATTAATTATACAGTAGTCTGCCTAATCAGGTTTCCCCAGGGTTTTTAACAGAAACCCTTTGTATTTCTTAATGATTCCACGAGATTGTAACTATTTTTAGTTCTGCAGTAAAAGAAATGAGTCTGCTGACAATACTATCGCCTAAAAAGGTGGAACTGCTATTAAAACCGTTGATCCAAGCACACTTGAATTTTGGCAAATTCAGATTTAGTCTGGATCTTATGATTAACATTTCTGTGTATCACATAAGCAGTCATCACTTACAGAGATACAAATTAAGTAGAAAGCCTAGAACTGAAGAATAGATGTGACCTACTTTACATTTCAATATTAAAACTGATACATTCAAATTAATAGCAAAGTCTCCACTGCCTTCAATACAATTCACCAATTGGTCAACGACAGTCCAACAATTTTCTGTGACCAATTTCCCATGACCTGTTTTGTTCTGAAACAGGACATGCTCTACATATCCACAATCATTTTTCTTTAGTTCTAAGGCAGACACCCACAAACTTTCTCTCTAATTTAAGGGGGAATTCAAGATGAGGGAAAAGCAACAAAAACCCACCAAACAATAAAACCACAAAAAACTACTAAAAACATGAATCCATACAAATACATCCAGATTTCACATTACAAAAGCTCAGAAAAGCAGTAAAAAATGGGGTTGGGGGGGATGACTTTTCCTGTGCCAGAGCTGGTCACACTTTTGGCTGAATTGTGTCTTGTACTAAGAGGGGCCGTGACTAAAAATATTAAGTAGACAGCTGCCTTACTACAAAAGAGTTGTTCTCATAGGTCATAGAAGAGTTGCTGTTGGAAGGCACCTCTGGAGATTGCTTGATGTGGCCCCTGGTCACAGCAGGGTCAAATAAGGCTCAGGGCTATATCCAGCTGAGGTTTGAGAATCTCCAAGAAAGGCAACTCCACAACCTCTTTGGGCAACATGACGCAATACCTGACCACTGGCCTAACAACAAATAAATCAAAAAGTAGACCTTGCCCTTCCATTTACGCATTTTAGACCCCCTTTGCCCACCCTCCCCACAGTGAAATGCCCCTGCTGCAGACACAGGTCCCATCTGTCAGCCAGGCTGACACACCTGAGTCACTGTGAGACAAACAGCAGCGCTGACATCACGTAAGCTCCGACGCTCTTACTGAGTGCATTGGCACGACTGGATTCTGAGACACCGCTGCTAATTCTTAGTCTTACTTATTCCCCAAATCAGAAATGAAGATGTGCCAGAGATCATTTCCCCATTATGAAAGCAGCTCTTTATAGCATTCCAAGGGGACCTGTCTGCAAGGATGAACCGTATCTCTGTACAGTTCCTTTTGTCCTGTATTTGTTCTTTGATGTACAAATACGCCACAGACTAAGCGGTGATCTCTTTGATGTTGAACTTTTATACTTTATTGCAACTAGCACACTTACAAGAAGACCTGCCAGTCATTTTCCCTTCGAAACATTCAAATTTCATGAGGCATTTGCTTTATGAGTCAGATTTCTTAGTAACTTGTTTTCAGAATTTCCACAAGAACTGTGCTACTCTTCTGGACTGATAACTTGATTAAAAATCAAGACCTGATCAGGTTTTTCAGGTATTATAAATTAATACAAGCATTGGCTAATATATTTGAGTACATTTAACATAAAGTATAATTACCTAGTCAAGTGTGTATTTCCTCACTCTCTTTTAGGTAATTCGGGATGGTGCCTGGACTCCAGCAGTCACCAGGAGTAGCTGCATTGGGAAAAGGAGAAAACCAAGGCATGCATGCAGTGGTACCTTTCTGGCTACTCTGCCAGCCTCCAACATTTTACAGTTCAGGGACTTCCAGAGCCAGAAGCAGCCTCTGCAGTACAGTTTTTCATAATGCAGTGTGTATACATCAAATTTTAGGCTGACAATACCATGGCAGATTAAATTACAAAGCTAGTTACTTCTGCAACAAAACAGTAATCAACACTGGCAGAAATAACATGTTATGAAGAGCAAATTTACCATCACTAAATGCTACAGCTTTCAGCGAGATATAAAAAAGCATTTCCATTCTGAAGCACTTCTGTGAGGGCTTTTAAATCAATCCTGTGAGCTGAAATTCTTTGGAGTGAGATTCTGGTATTCACAAGGTCTCTACTTTAGAGTGACCTTTATGTTTGGCTACTTTTTCCTTCTCTAAGTATAAACACTGTGGTTGAGAGGGAAAACATCATAAGAAAATTAGAATATTTTGGAACAGTGACAGCAGGGAGGGAACATTTCCCCATACTGAGCTCTAGGTTTCCACAACAAAAATCAGTGCTGCTACTGATGGTCCCCTCCAAGCCAAGTAGTTTAAAGGTGCATTGTCAGTGTGCTGGCCAGAGAAATGCGCCACACTGAACATTTTAATCTCAAGTTATAATTTTAAAGTAAGTAAACCATACAATAGTTTTTTAGATGGCTTTAGTAAGTGAGAAAAACTATTTAAAATTAACCAAATCCGGTGAAGATACTGATTCTTCTTCAAAAACATTTCGCAGTTCAGAAAGGAAAAGTATTGTTAAGAGCTAGTGAAACGTATGCAAAGCAGGGACCACTCCAGAACCTGCCATGCCAGGCAGCCAGGTGCTGCACTCCACCTTTCTGGCTGGGAAATGCAAAGTTAATCCCAGAAATACCGGCAGATTTTTAAGAAATCTGGACAGAGCTAGCCATAGCAATACTGGGATCACCACATTTTCAGGGCCATTTCAGGTCCAGGCGGAAGTTAGTTCTCAGTGCTCCCCCAGATTCTATTGTGCAGTAAAACAACCCACCAAGAAAAACACTAGGGTGAAATACTGCTCATGTTACTGAGAGGCTTCACACAGAGTGTCCATGGAAGCATCCCACACGGGAGGCAGGAGACAGAATTTTGATCCTCCTTGAAGAGAACAATAGGGAAATCAATTCCTTAATTTAGATCCCCGAGCTGGCCCCGCTTCAGCCCCTGAGGCCCCAGTGCCAGCCCTGAGCCAGAGCTGTGCCAGCCCGGCTGCTCCCCTGCTATCGCCGCCGAGCATCTGGGAGGCAGTGACGCCCTGGGCCTGTTTGCCTCAGCCACTTAGGAGGCGCCTATGTATATGAGGTTTCTCAAATGAAACATCTCGGGCTCTTTAATTAACCTGTCTGACTTTTTTATTATCTGTTGATACAAGAATCTATCCAGCACTTACAAACATCTTTATGTACTCATATTTTAAACAAATACTTCTTTTACTTCAATAAGGTACCCATGGTACAAGAAAAACTCTCCCCCAAATTTAAGACAATGCATGTGTGTCAAGCTAACAATTGCAGGGTGTATTCCTTTGACAGAAAACAACGCTGAGCTTGAGCTCAGCTCCTGCAGACCATCACTAACAATCAGGTGCCCCTGCAGCAAGAGTGGCAAACATGCCTCCCCAGCCCCAGAGAGCTCCAGCCTGATGTCCCAAACCAGCACTGGACAGTGGTTTCACTCACATTCATGTGCTCCAAACTGGTAACGTAACACCCATCATACGACCAATTCAACAGGAGTCTAGAAAGAGGTAGTCCAAGGAGAGGAAAAAGCAGTGGCACTCTACAACAAGCAGTTTTCTGCAGTGCTGAAGATGGGTTAATTAATTCCCAAATTGAGCTAGGAATAACTACAAATTCACTAGAAAATATGTGTTTTCTCACAATAGCTACTCTGACAAATCAAACACAGACAAAGATGGGCTAATTAATTTAGCCAAATGGGAAAATGCACCCATTATGAGAAGCATTACAGTTGATACAGGAGGAGAGAAGCTACTGCTGCTCCTGTCAAGCAATACAGCAATTTATACTGTTCAAATTTAAACCAGAACTAAAGTATGCAAATATCTACATACAAAAAGGAAGCTCCAAATGTTCTGATGACCAGGGATAATTTTTTACTGGCTTTCTACACTCCACCTAGACGAGAGGCTCCAGGCAAAGAGCACCTCTGGCTTAGAAAGAATTTAACCTTCTTTTGGGGTGAGAAGAAGATAAATGACACTTTGAATCGTGTCCCATTAGGCACAGGGCCAAGCAGAGGAGGCTGAACTAGAGAGTGCTTCTCTCTTCAGTACCAGGAGGGAGGTAAACATCAGCTCATGTAAGTTTTAGGCACACCTAACCCATGGCACATTATCAACTCCTAAGACCCCTGGCAGTCT
This sequence comes from Dasyornis broadbenti, assembly GCA_013397935.1. Classification (NCBI taxonomy): domain Eukaryota; kingdom Metazoa; phylum Chordata; class Aves; order Passeriformes; family Dasyornithidae; genus Dasyornis; species Dasyornis broadbenti. Next base: position 108,091 of record VZRN01002709.1, on the reverse strand, counting down.
CACAAGAGGTGTGATCAAGTGCCACATGAAATGGGAACTTGATTTCTGACTGGATCATGTAAATTGTACAAGGCATTAAACAGCAAATGACACTTGGATGAAGAGAAAAAATTGCTGAGCCAATCAAATATAGCAGCTCTCAGTATCTACAAGAGCTGGAAGCAGAAGTCATTGCCATAATGCATCGCTCCCCATTTCATGCTGTTAACAAAATTACAGCAAGAATAACAAAGACTTTAGGACTTCTAGAACACCAAATACTACACTGCAGAAGACAGCATGTGCAAACGGTGACAGGATCTTTTCTCTTTTTTGGCTGAGAGTACAGAAAGTATTCTGCGCATACCAGGTGTGAGCAGAGGCGGCAGGAGGCCCAAGTACACAGCGATGGGCAGGGTACCCGCAGTGCCTCTGACCAGCACCACCTAGAGCCAGTGAAAAGCAAGGCTGGCACACAGGAACACAACCCCTGCTTCTCTGCCAACCAGTCAAAACTTCAGCTTGTGGTCCCTTCAGCTTGAAGGAACACTCCGACAAACTCTTTGTCACAGTGTATCTGTCAATGTAAAGATTTAATGTCCCCTTCCCGTTGCTTTGTTTGAGAATGATCAACTTCTTCTGAAGTACATAAAGAGTCATGCAGTTGGTTTTATGAAGCACCTCGTCCCAAGATTCAGTGGCAAGAAACAGCACAGTATTTCAAAGAACACAAACAGTACACAATAATTACATGGCTGATACCCTATAAGTATGCTGACTATTCTATTTGCATTGTTCAGAAGTGAAGAGGTTAGACTTATTTACATCCAAGCAGCTTTAATTAAGCTTTGAGATAAATGCTCTTAAAATGAAAGTTGGGATGATTATACCTCTCTCCACATTGATTTTAGCCTAGATGGCTACGTACGCAGCATGACAAAAGGCCCGAAGGCTTGAATCACACAAACAGGGGGGCCACAAGTGATGGGTCCTGCATCGCTCTCCATCACACAGGAAAGAAAACAAAAAATGCAGTGAAACTGTGACCTTACTGAAGTTTACCGCTTAAGTGTGGTGGAGCCGGGCCACAGGTGCCAGGGCAGCAGCAGTGGGAGCTGCTGACCCCTGGCAGTCCCCACTGAGATGAAGTGCCCCAGCTGCACTCACTAATAGCAGCGAGCACATGGACTACACCTGACCCCAACAGTGCTGGGCAACCCCCAGACCCCTCTGGGGGGATCAGGCACTTGTCAGAGCTTTAGATGTCAGAGGTTCACATTAGGCTGCATCCAAAGACTGCGAGAAGCATTATCCATCGCAGAGACTGCAACTGCATGGGCAGGCCCAGCCCTGAGCTCCTGAGTGACAGCACGCAGGCACCAAGGAGTGGTGGGAGAACCTAAGAGATGTCCCGACTGGCACGACACCGGACTCAGATTACCCTGCGTATCCACTTGCTCCTGTCAGCACGACTGCTTCATCTGCCCCGGCATCAAAAAGGAAAAGGGAAGCAAACGCTGATTTAATTACATTTTCCACAAAAGTGGCAATCTGTGGTAACCTGCGCAGGCAGACAAGCTCAGAGTGGTGGTACCTCATGGGGGCTTTCTCCCGTGCACTGAGCTCTCCAAGCCTGCCCAGCAAGCTCCCTGCTGCAGCTAACCCCCACTGTGAAGAGGGGAACAGCACGACACCCCGTGAGTCACTGCCGCCCTGAGTCACTCCCTCGTGTTCTCAACAGAAGGTGCAGGCAACTGGGAAGCAGCCTGAAACTGCACCCAGCTTGCCAACCTGTATTTTGCAGAACTTCTCAGCCTAAATGCCTCAAGCAAGAAAAGTGAAGAAAAAAAAAACCAAACAACAAACCACCAAAAAAACTGGACAAGCTGAAGACTCTATTCAGCACAGGTAGGTTACAGGATGAAGCCTAAGTAGAAAGTCCATCTCACAGACCCCCTAACAAGGCTTTCTGCTTCAACTTTCCAGTCTGTGCCTTTTTTTTCATCCGAGGAGCAGAAGGCTGCACTGTACAGTCACCTTTTTTCGCATAACTTAGTTATTCTTAGAGGACAGAATCCTCCCCTCCCCTGCTAATTTTATTGCAAAAAGCTTAAAAAACTCTGATCTTCAAAAAGGAAGAAGACAGTTTCTGTACCATTAGTTATGTGCATATCCCTTAGATATCAGTCCTGAAGGAAAAGACAAACCACAAAAGGAGAGAACTACTGCTTGCTTGATCTCAGGAGTTATCAGCTGTAATTGCAAATTACAGCTCACAGATAAATACAAGAAAGGTGAATACTTTTTCCTTTCATTGTGAATAAAAAAAAAACAAAACAGAAAAAAAAAATCCTAAAATGTATCAAGTCTGACTGTAATAACATTCTTGTCGTATGCAGTTATTTTGCACACTACAAAAACTTATCTCCTGGGAATGCAAAGGAAAAAAAGAACACGCTGCATCTCAACTTCCTCCAATACTAGATAGAGAATTGCAATGTATCTACTCTGGAGAGACACAAAGATTTGCCAATTTTGGTTTAGTACATATAGTTTAGAATAAAATACACCAATTTTGAACTCTGTTGAATAGTCAAGATGAAATATTAACAATCCTGATAGTAATTACTACATGATAGTGATCATTTTTACACTGTACTGTAGGCAAGAGAAGCAAGAAAAAGGATTTAAAACCCCTTAAGGTTAAAATTGAGTGCTACATCATCCTAGAAAAAACCTTCAAACATGCAAGGCTCTCTATAATGGGGAATGAGTAAAGAAATCAGTCTTTTTCACACACATTGGGGGAGTACTTGATATAAAGAGGACTCAGTTCTTCACCGAGGTCTCTAGACACTACTCCCCAAACTAAAAAATGCCAATACAAACATTCAGCTCCCCACTGCAGAGCCAGGCTGCAGAGCTGCAGGCCCTTCCCCTGAACCAAGTGAACCAGCTGCCATCTCCCCCTGACGCCCCACATCAGCTCACTGAACAAAGCACGAGGATATTTCATATGTGTGCAGAGCCCACACTGCAAACACCAGCCACCTTGATACCCTCTTCTATGACCTCGTCCCCTCAGGGATTCATTTTGCTTTGTTTTAAAATAAAAGAGTACATAAGTCCTTGAGTTGTGTCTGCAGACCACTTGAGTTTTTCCTCAATTATTCAGAATTATCCTAGAAGAATTCTTTTTGAGACTGCATTACCAGCCGGTGGGAACAGGCTCACCATTTTAGCTAGGCAAGAGCTGTACATCAGTTTAAAGAGTCTGATCTAGTGAGATGTTCAGCACCCACAGTTTTTGCTGACTTAAACAGGACAGAATCTCCTTACTTGAAAGGAGTGTCCCCAACTGAGACTTGTACAAAGCATGCAACTGCCTTTGATTTTCACAGAGCGAGACATAAAGACAGATTTCCTCTTTTACTTTTAAATCTCGAGAGTCTCTCAAAGAGCCTGAAAAGTACATTTCAGCAATAAACCTCAAACCAATTTTATCCTGCGAATGTAATGCAACAAATGTCTTAGGTACAAGCAAGTCATTCAGATCAGTCATATGAAATTAAAGCAGCAAGAAAACAGCCTGTCAGCTAGCAATTCCAAAGGCCAAATTCTGTTAATATTTAGTCAACAGAAGTTCTGTACTGGGGTATTTGCTAAATTGAATTTAACTTTCAATAGTTCCACAGTGAAGGTAAATTTAAACGCTTCAATTCGCAAAGCAACCTTTCTTTCTAAACCTATGGCAAGATATTTTTCCATAGGCATTTGTTTACTGGCGAAAAACACTGAGTAATTACCAACGTGCTGGCAGGCTGGTGCCAGGATACATGACAAAAAACACGTCAAAAGGTCAGGCTTGACAGACTGGGAAAAGCTCACCCGCATGAAGCAGCAGTGCGTGAGTCCCTGTCCGGCCCCAGAGCAGCCCGGCTCTGCCGGCTCCAGAGCGGGGGGGCCGCTGCAAGGAAAGCACCTGGGGCAGTGGGACAGTGACAGCGAGGGAAATCCTGCCTTCTGCCCAGCTGCACTGCAGGTTCTCCGGAAAAATGCTGCACAGTCCAAAAATCCTATGCGCTAATAAGGAAACCGATGGAGTCTCTTTCCTTAAATAGGTATTTTTTAATGATTGAATTGTCATTCGGAGACACTGTCAGTAGAAAAGCCAGTCATATTTCCAATGATCCAAGCACAGACCCCCAAAGTGAAACAATTTTCCTTACAACCCAGAACAACAGATTCTACTCATCTGGTCCATCTTCCACAAAACAGCAACAGAATGAACTTGACGTTCACACAGCAGGAGTCAGGATTAGTATCTCAAATGACACCTTAACAGTAAATTCATCTGGGGTGAAATAGTTTAGAAAATTCACATCAGCCTTCCCACCAACGTCTATTTAGGAACGTCCACAGGAAAGATAATGCAACTATTGCCAGGTTCCTGTCCATACTTTATAGCCCATCAGTGGACTGAACCCCTCTGCCCAGGCCTGAAGATAGTCAAATACTCGAGCTCCCAGCAGCACTGGGCCTGACTGACCCATCTCTCTCTCCACAAAGCAGGTACCAGAACACAGTACAATTCCCACACTGAGGAAACGATCTCCCTCTGCCTCGGCTCACTTCCAGTTCTCTCCTGGCCTGACAAATGAATCCCTGTCTCTACTCCAGTGCAGTGTATTTGCTCATCAATTTCTAGCACTTAGCACTATTCTCCTTGGAGTCACCCCTCACGCTCCTGCCTGTGAAGGCCCTCTCTGGAATAAGATCTGTACCAGTGACTACGCCGGCAGAATGATGGGATTTCTTTGCAAACTTCACTGGTGAGCATGGAAAGTTGCTGTCTCCCTTAGAAGGATCAGCTGGCCAGCTGACCTGCCTGCATTACAAACTAAGAATGTAAGGCTTCCTAGAGCCTCTACTAACTTAAAGCTGTTGATTAATAATTTTTAAAAGCCTATCAATCTAGAAAATACTTATTCAGTCATTACGAATTTTGATGTTCCACCTCTGCCCTTTTTCTTAGAAATCAGTTGGAAAAAATCCTCTTTCCTCTCTGCCTGAAACGAGAAAGTTTCATTTCTGAGCATGCAGCCTATCTCAAAGACATGCCCAGGCTCTCCCCTGGACTGGTCTGCTCCCAGCACTCCAAGTGTACGAGTGCAGCTCTCTGCCCGTCTTTACTCACCCAAACCTGGACACAAGCTCAGGACTTTTCAGAATTAAAGAAAACATGCTTGCCAGAACATTATGTGGCAAGAGAAATAAAACAACTCACAAATTAACTTCATATAGTATCAGTTCAGGCTATCTAAACAGCAGTAGGAAAGGAATTAATACTCCCCTTTTTCACCTTAAACAGAAAATTAAACCCACTATGAAAATCCCATATTCTCCTGAACACCATAATCTTTTGCGCTTCAGAACCGTAAAAGATTGGAAGTGCCAAAAGACGCCCTCACAGAATACAGAATAAACAAGATACTCAATTCACCTACAGATTTTTGATTCTTCCCTTGTACTTTGGAGCTTTAATAAACCACATTCCCTATTCTACTGGTCTGCCTCTCTCTAATCACGGTACTGGACTGTTGATCTATTATTTCACAGCAGTCAGAGGCCCTTTTAAGACAAATGACAACACATTTCCTCCACCTGAACCCTGTCCAGCAAATTAGAGAAAGGATAAGAAACCAAGGAAGTTTTTCAATGCACTAGAAAATTAAATATTATGAAATATAAATTAAATATACTATAGAAGTAGTCTGTAAAAAGTAAAAAGACCTACGCATTTTCACAATAAAACCACTAGGAACTACACTTTAAAATCTAAAAGCTGGACTCTGCCAAGATTTTACATCAGTGTAGAAATTGGTTTAAATGAAAACTCCCAAGAGAAAAAAAAAAAAAACGTATTTCGAAGTTGAATTGCTGTAAATCATCTGCCTGCTCTTTTTCAACACACCTTAAATCTTTGTCCAGAAGCACACAACATAATCACACCTTCCAATTTTTTTGTGTATCTACTTTCCTCCTTTTTCTTTTTTTAAATTTGTTTATTTGATTTCATGGTTCTAACAGGCTTATGAGGGATATGCTGAAAAACTGTTATCAGAATACGTAGAATTCTAAAGGACTGCTAAAATATCCATGTAGTTTGCACTTAAAAAAATACACTTGCTTTTGTTACAGATGCAAGTATTTGAATCAACCCAATTACATTTTCTTGCCAAATACATTCAGCATGGCTAATGATTAATGAATGTAGTGCTTTTCTTTTTATTCACATAGGCTTCTCTCCAAGAAGAAAAGGAAGCCTAGTAATTGAAAATTACCGTCCTCAAACACTATGCTGCTACTGGTGTGCATTACCTAGTGCCTTGCAAATTGGGGAAAAAAAGGAAACAGTCTCTAGCTGAAGCAGGACTCAATATTCTTTTTCCAAGTAATGAAATTTTTTAAAGAGAAATTTTGCATAAAATTCAATTTAAACATTTTAAAGAGCACATATTTAGTATTTTAGTGGAGGCATTAAATTCAAATGCCAACACTTATTGTTGCTCGTTCAGATTACTGTGAAAGAATATTACATGTAAGTAAGATGGTTATTTGGTTTAATTTTTTTTCCCTATATTTAAAACCCCCCAAACCTATGACTTTAAAAATATTGCAATGCAAATCTCTACTGTGGACCTGATTTTATCAGAAAACAGGGCAGACTACAAACGTACCTCTAAACTTTTGGTATCTCGTCAAAAACTTCGTTTGACTGTCCTCAGTCTGACACTGCCCCTCATTAAGGACTCGAATAATCCGCAAGCAGAGAAAACTCCAGGTTTAGAAAAAATAAATCACTAAGTAACTCTGGTCTTTCCTTTTACTCCAAAGCCTTTGAAAGATGAGTAGCTGTCTATAGACGGCATTTTAGCCCCATCAGCTACCCAGAGGATGCTGCACGTCCTTTCCCCTTTGCTAGAGACAGATTTTACAGAACGCATTTTCTTCACGGGTTTGTAGAAAGCCCAAAACCATCTCGTCTCTGCTCTGTGCGAGTCCAGCCACGGCACCCGCAGCCTGTCCCTGCCCAGCGCCGTGCTGGCACATCAGCTCTGCCCCTCTAACTTGCGAGCGCGGTGTAAAGTGCAGCGGCTCCGCGGCGCTGCCGCCGCCCCGACCGGGGGTTGAGCCGCTGTCCCCCCGAGCGCTCCCGAGAGCTTCCCGCCGCTCGGGGGCCGCCGCCCGGGCCCCGCACGGCCAA
>VZRN01002709.1:70574-100434 GCA_013397935.1 Dasyornis broadbenti | reverse complement strand
GGGCTGCTCCGCCCGGCCCGGCCCGGCCCGGCCCGGCACGTGCTGCGCGGCCGGGGGCGCTCCGCGGCTCTTTGGGGCCGGGGAGAGCAGAGCCAGGCCGGGCGCCGGGGCCGGAACGGGGCTGTGGCAGCGGGAGCGCTCCCGCAGTGCCCCAGAGCAGCTCCCGTCCCCCGGGTCCCGGCCCGCTGCTCGAGTGCGCGTTTGTTCCCACGCAGCCGCCCCGAAGTGTTCTTTTAAGTGAAAAATAACCGTATTTGCCGCTACATCTTGGCACAATGCTCTGCACTTAATAGTCGTTGACTTGATCAAGCAGAGCAGCATTTACATTTTAAATCTGTCTGGTGATGGGTTCATGCTTTCTTAGGATTTACTTGGAACGTCTGAAGCACGATACCACTGCTGGAGATATTTTCATCTATTCTATGGCATCAGATGTCACTGTACTGTCAGTGTGTGAGATGAAGTTTTGCATTCAAGGCTATGCACTTATCCACACTACAAGAGGGATAGCGCATGACTGAACACACACAGACACAAAAATAATCCAACCTATTAAAAAACACCACACTTTGCTGAAAATTGCATTAAGAAAACCAGTATTTTTTCCAATTCCTGTCTTAGCCACTGGAATAGACTGTCACAAAATATAAAACTACACAAAAAAATTTGATGCATTACAAGCTGTTTAAGAGGGGACAGACACACCATTTAATCTAAATTAATAAATTTAAAATAAAACAAGGGAAAATAGCTATAAACAGAAGCCAGAGGAACCATCTTAATGTTTGAGACAAAGCCCTATATTTAGAAAGCCTTCATGAGATAAGGACACTGAAACAATCTGTTATTAAATGGCCTTTAATGGCTAATTCTTACCTATTTCTTTAATGAGTTCTTAATACAGTATATTATTTAAATGTGATTTGATCCAAGTGTACTTACCATTTATCAGTCTAGTCGTTCAAGCCTCATTAATGCGAAACACTGTTTTAAATTTTCCTCATTTAAAACAGAATTTATAAATTAAAAATCCCAGGAGCTAATCTGCTGCAGTAGCGTAAATTTAGCAGATCTCTTTGTCATAAAATTTTTCATCTGTATTTGCCATCCTTACATTAAGCCATTCCTACCAATAGCACATGTATAGTGCTGAGATACTGCTCAGAAAATTTACAGTGGCAGACCTGGTCCCAGATGGGTTTGTGCTCATGGAGTTTTATCTGCAGCACAAGCTGTAAAGTTGCAGTGTGCTGAACAGAAACCTTACAGGACATGCTGGACTGAATCAAATCCCACTACCAGTGGTGCTCAGAGCTCTTCAGAACCTGGAAGCTGCTGCTTTTGCACATGGGCCAACTGTGGGATTTAGAGGCAGCCAGAAAGCTTGGAGCATGCACAGGAGAAAAGAATGATGTCTTAATGTATTGTAATGTGGAGTTAGATCTTGTAAACATTTTACTCTGACACAGCAAGTAATGTCAGACCAATGGCCTGAAAAATGTCACAGTCCATTAGCACTGGTTGTCTTGTCAGACATTTAACCTTAAGGTACACAGCATTACATTATTACTGATCTGGATTTGTTTCCAGTCCAACTGAAATGCAACTGGTAATCTGGAATGACATCTGATGGGCTAAACGGCTTCAATAATAAGCAGATGACACAGATTTTACATTCTTAGAAATGCCTTGAATTGGTTGCTTCATAAAATTATAGAATATTTGTCATCAGACGTTTTAAGTGAGAAGAGCATACGTAAAATAGTCTATTATTTGTTATCAATATCCCATCTAAAGCCATCTGCTGGCTTTTGAATGGTAAACACATCCCTTGGCACTCGAGTTTTCTGTCTCAGACTGACCTCATGAAAACTGCATCCAAAATCCATTTCTGTCCCCATTTACCAAACTCCTGCAATAGTGGAAGTCTCATAGGCGTTCAGACACCATATCAGTGACAACACAAAGACAATGTGCCAGTCAAACACTACTGAGCTCAGTATTACAGTACACTTGACAGGCAATTGCTCTCCCTGTTGGTGCAGCAGGTTTCATTTGACTGATAGGAATGCTTCCCAGTTTCCAGAAGCTTGCAGTCTATCCTGCTTGTTCCTTAAGCTTTTGCTAGATACCCATGAAACACTGCAAGACTGCAAACTCTTCACAGGAGTGAGAAACTACACGTCAGGTTACACTCAATTCTTGCCTTGATTTCTGCATGCAAAGACCTCCTGAATGTGCCAAATGTATTTATTAATGATTCAGACTGAGCAGTGCCTGCAAACAGACCCTGACTAAGGCACGTGCTCATCCTTTGAGCCACACCATGGCACAGCCTAAGCACGCCCAAACATCCAGGAACTACCAACGTTAGATTGCTGCTTTAGAGATGGGAACAGATCAGGGAACCTTCTACAAGTATTGTTCTGTGTTGTACCGATATAAAAGGTGTTCAGCTTGTCAGCCTAACCACAAGCCTCCGCAACAATCTGAGGGAAACAACTGCTTTAGAAACCTTTTCAACCCTGCTAGGCGAAACAGAGAAGTGTTAAATTGCTAACAGAGAAAGGGGAAACACCTAGGATAGCTATTAGCACTGGTAATGCAAGAGACAGTATTAACTGAGTATTCTAAGCACAGCACAGAAAACATTGAGCAGCTCTCCTCCTCCACCTCTTTTTAAACTTACTGAGCAAAGTAATAAATTCAGCTTCCAAGATGAACCAACAACTACTCCTAACTACTTGTTCAAGGACGTCCCCAAAGAGAAGTAGTTTAAATGCAACTAATTAAACAAAGATGTTTATGTTGTTCTGACTTGGAACATGAGTAGGGAGCATTTCTGCAGACTGTTGGGTCATGTTTTGCATTCTTGCCTAAGTGAATCCTCATGGTTAGGCTTAATTTAGGAAGAATTTTGAGACCTCTTTATCAATGAAATTTAAGATTTGAATAATAAATACAGGCCACAACTACCACCCTTCTTCCCTACCTAGCAGAGAAGAAAAAAGCATTCTTAAAAAAAAGTGTCATGTAATCACCCCCTGTCTGATGGAGGTTTAGCCACACAGGGTTGTTATGAAGCTGGAGCTGTCAAACCACTTTGAGATACAGCATTTACCCGCTGCTCTATCACTGCTACAAACACAACTGCATGCAAACCTCTTGCAGAGCAAGGGCTGCACGCTGCATTCTCCCATGGAGATGAAAACCTACTTACTGGAAAGGAAATGCCATATAAGAACACTTGAATAAATCATTCAGGGCCTCCATATTTTCAGCTTTAGCAGAGACAGCTTCTTCACTTTTTAAAAATGACCTAGAGCTAGTTTTACACATATGTTTTCACTTAAAAACAGGCTCAGACTGGCAGTATAAATCCACATAATCATGCATATTTTTAATTGTTACTCAGAAGTCTTCACAGGCTTGCAATGGAATAAGTTCTTTAAAATGTTTAGGAAATCTTGTATTGATTCAAATAGTCAGCAGTAACATTAAAAATGCCCAAGTACTTTTCAGCACTTCAAACACCTATAGAAAACATTGAAAATTTCTTTTCAACATTTAAAGAGCTCCTCTGAGGAGTTAAATTCTGCCCGGAGATGGTGACAACAGCTCCCGGTAAATGCAAAAAGAAGCAGGTGATACTGAAAGCAAAGCCTTTCTCCAGGTGCAGCCCAATCACACGTCCTACTATCAGGTGAAGCATTCAGCTCCCAGCTCATATTAGGGTTGCAGTCTAGATGTGACCAGAGTTTAAAACATACAATAAGTTCCAAGCATCAGGATGCTCTGCTTTTGCCCTTTTGGCTTCTTACTCAACAAGAGCCATATATGAAACCATGCAGGTGTAGCGATCACAACAGCCGTGTTTACCAAATACACCCAAAACCAATTACAGGAAAATGGGAGCTCTAGATAATCTTTAAAAACACAATTCAGAAGTCTGTCCACCCTGTTGACAATCAATTTGAAGTGGCTTCTGATATATGCAACACCCCGCAAAAGAAAATGATTACTCCTTAATTTCCCCCTCTAGATTTAGTGGTATTTTAGTCTTCATTTATTTCTAGCCCTCCAAGTAGCACACTGTCAAAGATGAATCTAACTGAGGTTGTCCTCATTAAGTTGCCTCTTTTTCATCTATTTAAAACTGCTACTATGCTGACCCTGCAATCATTCCGTTTTGCTTCAGACAGAATCCCTTCCTCCCTTCCTGCTGAGGAGGTGTGCTTTTGTGCCGCCTGGGCCTACAGCTATACATCTTAATCAAGTCATTTTAGAGACTACTCCACAACTCCCAATTAAGCATTGCTATCCCCAACTGTTGAACTGCTCGCTGTGCTTTGCCAAACAGCTGCTGCAGGTCTGCACCTGGTGAAATGAAGTATGAGTTGACAAAATGTTTTGGGGTTCAGCTGGATGAAAGGTAAGTCCAAAGTCATTATTATCAGCTAGGCCTGCTGTTGGCAGCAAAAGATTTTAAAGATCTAGTCAACTGAATTCTCACCCAGCTTCCTCTCACCTTGAAATCCCTTGAAAGGATATCATGTTTGCTGCTTTTCAGAATCTAACGTAACAGCAGTACACTTTGGAAATAAAGTGATTAGAAAGATGAGATTATCACCAATGAATCATCTGCCACCAACTGGCAGTGGAAAGATTACAAAGTTAACAAGAGATAGATCAAAGTGGACTTGGTAGTATCCCCTTTTGTCTACACCTAAAAGGGGGTTATGAAGTGATTGGTACTGGGTTACAGATCACGCTGCCACTGCTGAATCCCTCCTTGATCTCAGAGAGATTCTCATTTATACAGTTTTGAAGGATCAAATCTTCCTACAACATCCTGACATAAATGTTGCCAAAATGCATGAATTGTTTGAAAGCTGTTAGAGCTCTCTTTTTCATGCATTATCTGAACTGTATTTTGGCCAGCACTGCTTGCCAAAAACCACAGCCGTGCATTGTTCTGTATATCCCTTTCGGTGGGGAAAAGTCAATGGACGGTGTATAAACCAACTGCTGCTTGTCAGCAGCACAAAGAACAGCAGGATACTAATTATCTTCAAAGAAGTAATTATTAGACCCCTGTTTAAGGATCACTGCCATATAATAATTTTTCAGAATAAACAGGCTCTCCAAAGAGCCCCCTTTTCCAGTAAATGGACTGAGAATTGTGCTGTTGTAGTGAAACATCTTCTGCATATTTTAGAATCTTTAGAATCTTTAGTTCCTTATCAGCTTGGTGTAGGTTCCTGTAGCACAGAGACAGCACAGGCAAAGGTGCTCAGTTACCAACTGAGCATCCTGCTGGTGAGAGATGAGAGCAGGTGCCTGGATGCAGAGATCCTGTCAGCTGCACAGGTGCTGGGGCCTTCTGGAGGCCTGCTGAGAGTGACAGAACCCTCTGAGTGCTTTGGTCCCTTTCTGAAAAATACCCTAGTAGTATTAGGAAAGTTCTTACTTCCCTAGAAAGCCTTTGGCCTACAGCATTTTTATTCAATTTTATGGGAACTGTGTTCCACAAAGTGTTAGGTCCACTTCCCAAACCTTTGTGCATACAGCCATTCGCAGAAGAATTGCAATACTCACAGCATGCCCTGTTTTCATATATTCCCACAGGAATGGAAAATAAGAGCTAATAAGAATGCTCCAAGACCAGCTTGGACCATTTGCTTCCCCCAGTAAATTTATGACTGATCTGACTACTGGCTTTAGATCATTAGCCAGTTATATACCAGGGATAAGTAACATTTTTTTTCCATTTTTTTCATCCCTGTACTTCCCTTTCTGCCCTCTTTTGCATCATCACGGATAGCCAAGGCAGGGGAAATGGTAGTAGTGAGCTGAGCATGAGATGAAGTGAAGCAGGTTTCTTGCTCAGAATTTTCCTCACAAATGTGGCCAGATGCAGCACAGGAAGGAACCCTGTAGTTTTCTGGCCTTTTTCTGATGAATAGGTCAACAATCAAGATTATATGGGCATATCCCAGTGGATCCTCTGCCACTCCATGTGCCTAGGGCATTAATAGCACTTCCACCTCTTTATTTCCTCTCTGCTTATGGCAATGTTCTAATCTGTTGAACAAACTGAATGCTTCAACTATGCTTAAGAATAACCAGAGAAATATAAGCGCAGCCGAAGTTGTGCCTTCTGCCTATAAACTCTGGAATTGGTGTCTAAGTTGAGTTGCCAGAGAACAATTGAAGCAGTCTCACATATGGCATGAGCATGCTCCACACAAGGAATTTGTGTTGCTCCCACGTCCAGATTGAGCAAAAATAACCCAAGAGCAGCTGTAAATATGCCAACATTTAAATTGCTTCGAGTCATGCCCAGTGACAATCAAACCTCCCTCTTACACTATATGAGGCCAGCAAGCAAATTTTCCCCATTTTCAACAATGTGATTAAGAATGGGAGCATTGGTGGGGCAGATAAGCTGTGCTGGCACTCAGAGAACTAATATGGAAATCATTTTTCTTTCATGGAAAGTAGAAGCAACTGTCTGGTCAAGCAAACCGAGCCATGATTCTGCGTTATAAAATACACTTTTTATAACTATTGACCTTTCAGTTGGTAGTGCCACATGTCAATAGTGGTTTTATTGCTCACGTTTAAAGTACAGCTTTCAGGACAGGATTCATCTAAGTTGCCACTGTCTGATCAGCAGCGTATTTCCTGCTCCTGTGAGCATATACATTATTTATACAGCTTTGCACTAGGGAGTGTTTGTGCTATTATATGAAAAATTTTAAGATCTGGAACATTTTCTATGTCGCAATGCAAAATACAAGCTTAGAACCGTACGAGCTTTCTAGGACAATTAAAATTCTGTGTTAGGACTCTCTCCAGGATGAAGTCTTCAAGCCACAGTTATATGGGCTTCTAAACCTGTCTGACCCCCTCTTTTCCAGCACAGTGCTTAACACAGGGTGATTAAATACTGCACTACAGCATTTTCTCCAGTTCCTCCTCAGATTAATCCTGAGCTCCAGACCAGAAACAGGGACCAGTCCAACATATTCTCTAATCGTGCACTAGAAGATCACTGCTAATTTCTCCCATTTCTCACTTCTTCAAACTTTAGAGCCACTTCAGCAGCCTTCACTCCTGATGTCTTCCCCCACGGCACCATTACATTCTTGAAATTATCAAAGAAAATTCATTACTTCTGATGCCATTAGTAAAAAATAAATGGCATCTGATTATGGCTTTTAAGGCTTCAACTTTAAAGAAAACATAAACTTTAATGATCTATTTTCAAAAGTCAATACAGCCTCAACTATTATACTTCAAACAAACAAAGCACTGCATACCTACTTAGAATGATAAATAAACGATGATACAGTTCCTGGGCATGAAATCCATACAGATAATTCCTTTGCATAATTCTGATTATTAGACACGATAACATGACACTGTTGAAGGATACTAGACTTTAATAGAAGCAAAATAATAAGATGATTCACTTACAAAGGAAGATAATTATTTGAGAGCACTGTTTTGCTAATAATCACCAAGTTCAGAGAACACCTGCACAGTACCATTTTTTACTTTGGAAAGGGGAGTGCGGGATTCTAAGCTGATGGATTTGATTACAAAGCAGAGCGTATAGAGCACAAAACCTATAGAGAATCATCTATTGCTTCATCTAAAATCAGGTTTTATAATCTGCATTTGTATTAATTTAACTCATGACAGTATTTTTTTTATCCTATTTAGAAAGCAAAACAGGGGAAGGATTTAGAAACCTTCTCATTTTCTGTTTTAGTAATTTCATCTGAGCTACTAGCACTTGCTTGATAAGAATCATTTTAAACTCATAATTTAAACCTTATTAGCATACACCCGTCTTACAGAAAAGAAAGCGCCAAGCATTTTTCACATAGGCACATCATGCCTGATTATTTCAGTTCCATTTTAAAGGATCTTTGACAGGGCTACTGAAAGGCTTGTCAAGGAACAGGGAAACATTGTGACATTATTTCCCCATATCCCTTTTCAGAGCATGAAATATGAGGGACATTTCTAATAGAATCAAGGCTAATTTAAGAGCTGTTAATCTTTACTTTAAGGCTGCCGTAGCTGGGGAGGTTACCTGCAGCACAGGCCAGCCGTTCTTCAGCACACTTCTCTAGTCAGGTTCTAACACATACCCCTGTTCTTAAAAAAACCCACTTCTTCATTCCAAAGCCAATGTATAGCAAGCAAGTACTCTACAAGCTGCATTTAGCAGAGAGACTTGAATTTCAGTACTGGCTTGTTTGGGCTTTTAAGTGTCCAGTAATTCAACAACTGGTTTTTTTTTAATTCGCTTTTAGATAAAGGACAAAACATTTAGGTTTTTTTTTAATCGACTTCTGAAAGTCATTAAAAAAGTCTTTACTGACTTTTTTTTTTGAGTCTGTTTCTACAAACCAGTACTTTTGCATTTTTAAGAGTCATTTATCTGTTCTCTAGCATAAACTACTGAAACTGCTTTGCATTTTAAGTTAAAGTCCATCATCAGAGCTGTTATACTTTACATTTTTTCGATAAACTCTTACAATTACACAACCCACAAGCAATTGCATGATAACTGCAGGTAAGGTACAGCCTGCTGCACCTAACTGAGCTGCCCTGCTGAAATCCACAGGACCTCTCACACCTCTGGGATGAACAGCCTGGACCCAGGGTGTTGGGCCATTGCTCTTTTATGGACTGCAGGTAAAAGAACCAGGTGCTTTGCAACATCTGCTGCAGGTGAGGAGTTGTCAAATGAAACTGAGATGTGAATGAGCTGGGGTATAAAAGAGTGAAAAATTAATAGCACAAGAACAGCCAAAGAATAAAAACTTTGAGAAAGTAATTACTCAAAGAAGTAGGAAGCATATCAATAAAATGGGAAAGACAAAAAGAGGGTGTCTGAGATCAAGGTATGCTAAGCTTCTCTTAAGCACCTCTGCAGTTCACTGACCGAAGTGCCAGGCTGCCCACGGCTGAGGACAAGCCAGATGAGGGATGGGAAGGAGCCCCTGTGCACGACTAAATGGCTGCAATGTGTTCAGTGAATGGATGGCACCGTTTTTTATCAAATTAGAGATGAATGGAAGCTGCAGCACTTCTAATAGAAGAACTGAATAACACTTCAAAAGGAGGTGAGGAAGAACTGAAGTTGAGAGATACTGATGAAATCTGCACCAAAATGCAGGAGGGAGCTTCTGAAGCACTACTGAAGATAGTTAATGTGATACAAAATGAACAGAAATTGATATCAGATAGGAGGAGAACTACCAGTGTGAAATAGATAAGGTATGGCAAACTACCTCAATGTGAAAAATTGAGAGGACTTACGCTATTGTTACCCAGAAATCATCATCATTTTTCTTCACAACCTTCTGCTTAATAATTTTGCAAAACCACTGAGAAAAGACATATGGTAAAAATCAAAGGATATTCTGATAGAATTACTTAGGGATTACATTTTCCTGTAGCATGCTTCTGAACAACATGAAACACTAGGCAACTCTTTCTGGGCCTCACTTTTGAGGGAATGAGAAAATACAGTATTCCCTGTGGCAGCTTCTTGATTCTTCTCAGTATCTGTGATGCATCTGCTGCATTTCCATTCAGTACTGAAGGGAAATAGGGACAAGCAGAAAAAGGGAGCTGGTGTTAACAGAACCTGAAAGCTCTGACTCCAAGTCAGGTGCACTACAGGAGTGCTCAGGAATGCTCAGCAACGCCCAGGAGAGAAGAGACAGCAGCAGCAAGTGCATGCAGCTGCCTTCACAGTTGGGAACGTATCGGTGCCTGTGGTGGGTCTGCCAACATCCCACAATATGCTGTAGATCCAACAGCAATGGTCACCAAACCTTGCTGGCAGGGCCACTCTATTCACTGAAAGTAACTCTATTTGATTCTGGAACTGGGAATTTTTCCACAATACAAGGAGGAAAAAACGGAGGTAATTCCGGGTCTTCAGTATTTGTGCACGGTTACACAGTCAAGGTCGTGGAGTCGCCTCTGAAAAGGAGGGAAATTACACAATGAACTGGCCCTAGAACCTCCTAAGGATCTCTGAGGAGAATGTTAAGAGAAGGGAGCAGTAACCACTCCTGGGGACTCTATGCCTTGTGTTCCTCAGGGCTTCAAGCCCCTTTGATCAGGGAGTAGGATCAGCTGGAAGCAGCCTCTGAGGGGAGCCCATGGACCCTCCCAACCCACAGGAAGCTTGCAGATGTGCATTGACCTGTGACAGGGAAAATACACCATTCCAAAGCACTGGACATTCTACATCTTTCTCCCCAGTCTTGTCTTCTCCTTTGCTTCATCTGTATAAATGTTGCTCTTTCCATACAGCACTCAAAGCTACGCAAAAGCGTTTATTCCATGTTAGACTTTTCCATGCAAGGCTGGTTCTCTGCAAAGAGCAATATGTGAAGTTTCATAAGGGGAAATAAGTGCATTATTTTCGCCTTCACAGACTTTAGCCCTTCCTCTTTAGCTGTCTAGTGATCCCAAACTGAAAACATGCCAAGGCATTGCAATACAAATGCTTCACTGGTTTTGTCAACCAAAGAAGAAAACAAATGCATTCGGGCAATCATTATGTTTAAATTAAGCCTGCAAAACATTTAACAGTATTAAGAAGGAAAAAATACACTGAATTTTTATGTGATGAAATTGAAAGGAAAAATTTATAAAGCTTATTAAAAAAAAAAAAAAGACCCAGTTTCCCTGACACAAGAACTAAATCTCACATCTGTCCCCAAAAATCCATGCAGAATCAGTGGTCTAGCTGCACGAAAGAGGAGGCATTTGGGGTTCACATGGGGATTGCAGACAGCACAGTAACCGTAGCCAGGCCTGCCCTTTTCCTAAGTGAAAAATCTGCTGTCTTTGTCAGGAGAAAATCAAAATATGTTTTGTGCTGCTATACCAACACCTCAGATCTGGTATAACTTTAGAGGTGCAGCTCCAATCCTTTGTGAGCACTGATGATCGCAGAAACATATCATTACATATTGACACAGATATTTCTCCTTCTTTAAAGGCTCAAATACTTGTTTCACTACTTGCAGGTCTGATTCGAGTTATTTCCCACCCAGCTATTTCAGTGCTTTGCACTTTTGTTTTCTCATGAAAATAGAAGAACTTAAAGAAGCACCAGCTTGGCATTAGTTGGTCCTACCGATACTATGGTAGTTTCTTAGCTGGTAATTACTTCATGTGCCATGATACTGAGTAGGATACAATCATCCAAAATGGTGAAATAATGTTCTGCTACATTTCATATGCTTGTTGCTGGAGATGTGACAGATTACCGACGTGATCCAAAATCCAGCAAAGACATAAAAACAAACTTAAAAGGCACTGGTAGCATTCGTAGCAGAATGCCTGTATGCTTCTCACACTGCTAAGTGAGGTGAAAAATTTCTAGAAATAGGCCTAATTATTTTCCCAGCTGATGAAGATAAAGTAATCAATAGGCAAGGACTGGCAAAGGCAGCACGGTAAGAACTGCTGGTGTACAGAGGGTTTACAAGAGCGAGGATGAGGATACAGCAACACTGCAGTATCTTGGGGCCCACATGCTGTTATAAAAACTTACGCCAAACACAGCTAGGTCACATTTGAAAGCAGTATCTTGCCTTTTGAAAGGGTATTATTAGTTTACTTCCAGGTTTTTGTTTTTTTTCCCTTATCACTAGGACAAGTCAATGTTAGCATGAACATTGCTGTTCCTTTATGGCGATGCTGAGTTTTGCCAGAGGGGATTGGCGGGAGCCACGTGCTGTGGTTTCCCCACTGGCGCTGGGCAGCGCTGCCCATGTGTGCTGCAGGATGGGATTCCACACTGTGTGCACAGCATTCCTCCATGTGCATGTCAGCTGCATCCCTGAGAGCTGCATTTGCAGCTGGGGGCTTTGCAGGGAAGTGGTGCTCAAGATCATCACTCTAGGAAGTTTGGAAAGCACTCATTTTTTTAACAGTAAATACCAACCAATCCTTTCTCCTGGTTTCTGCGTGGCTAAATATGGATCCTCATTTGCTGTCTCAGCATATTTTGCTCAAATGTAACTGTGATAAAGTAGTTTGAGGACTAAGACTTGAGATCAGAAACTTAGCAATGGAGATAATAATGTGTTTCATGAGGTGTCAGATGGCCTGTAATGGAACATTAGGAGTAGAATTCAAACAGATCTGAGGTTCTAAGAGTTATTCAACAGTGAGTTAATGAGAGCACTCCTTTATAAAATGAAGAACTACAGAGTACTTTTATTGAACTATACGTTTTTTGAAAAGCATTTACTATGGAAACCAAGCTCTATGAAAAGATCCAGAATATGAGGGAAACCACAGGTATGGCATCTGAACCAGCTTTCTGACCAGAGAAAAAAGACTTTTAAAGCCTAGTGGTAGGGGGTGATTGGATAGGAAGATAAAAAATCCCTGTTCAACAAAAGCGATGTTGAAGCTTGCAGTTTTTAGTGATAAAGAGCAAGCTGTTGCACTCCTCCTCTATATGCATTTCCCTGGCTTGAGAATATTTCATTATAGAGGGTTTTTACAAAGGCTTAGCCATTTAGAGTGGTTTTTTCACTCATCACAGGCAATCGTAAGCTCTCCTGGTCATTTGCCTAGCTGACCTCCCTGGAGAGAAGTGCTGGAAACAACATTACAGCAACTAAAAGGAATCAGGTCCACCAGGAACAGCTGGATGAGCCATTGGATGCACAAAGTAGAAACGGCTGTGAAGTGATACAGACCTGATGCAGGCTCAGGAGACGATCACAAAGCAAGAGCCCTTCACCTCTGGGAACCCAAAACTTACAGATTAAACTGCCATGTACTGATAATTAATAAAACCCATCAGAACATGGATAAATGGGCTCTCACTGAGTAAGCACGCTACTCCTCAGCTAACAACACTGGTTATACACCTGAAATGTGCTTTCATGTGCACACCTGGAAGGTGGTAATTTCCTTTATTCTTTGCATCTGCCAAAGCAGCTTCACGCAAAAGGCTTAGTAGTTACAAGGTCACAAAGGTGCACTACCCGTAAGCACAGTGTCAAAATATGCATTTTATGAAGAAGGAGGAGGAAAAAAAAAGCCCACTTAAGAAAAACAATCTATTGGATTTGTACATCAGATCTGGAGGGAAAGCAAAAGAAAATATATGCTGCTTTTCAACTTCTTTTTAACCAGGTGAACTGAAAATGTGCTGAGCTACACATTTCAATATTATATGCCCACACCCAAAGGGTGCACAAGGAGTGGAGAGGAACAGGACTACATGTTCCTTCTTCAAATTGCACCTATTATCTAATATACCAGTAGAAACCTTTCCCGTAATAATGATATGCATACACCTCAAAAGCTGTTTATTTGGCAGCCTTGGTGTATACTTCAATTAAGTACTGCCTGCCATATCACCCTGCTAGCTTATTGCAATGATTTAGGTGAAAACCCAGAGCCATCTTCTGTCCACATTGTAAGCACAGCAAAAAACAAGCATGGACTGTCATTTTCCGGCTGAATTTATGTAACTTTAGAACCACAGATTGTTTACATGGATGACACAGACTAAAGTGTTTGTCCTGCATCACAATGCTGTTAAGTGAAGACAGCTGGATTCTGATCTAACAAGAACATCAATCAATAGAGCTGCCAACTAAATTCAAATGAGGAAAGCAGTTATCATTGAAAAAAGTCAAAGAAAAGGCAGAAATGGGTGCAGCTAGATCACAGATGGTGTTTTAAAAGTTAAAAAAAAAATTCCGGAACTACTTTCAAATTGAATCAATTTGATGTAAAAATTACAAAAAGAAAAAATGTTGCACTTAGAGTGGTCAAAGACAATAACAGCTCCATCAGTAACATCAGTAATTCTTTTCCACTTTGACTAGGCCAGGAGGAGGCAAATGGTACCTTTCGGGTGCTGTGCTGCTCCTGGTGTTTGTGCAGAGCTGGCCTGCAAGCTCTCCATGCAGTTCAGAACTCACTTCCCTCTTGTAAATGATTTGCAGAAGAGTTCACTGTGCACTCGGAAGCATTTATTTCAGATTGCATCCAAACCAAACTGCAGCACAGCCCTGCGACTGTGGGTGTTCAGTCCTTCACCTGGACATGCTGCAGGAGGGCTCTCAAACACTCACCTCTGGCAAGTGGCACTGATAATGACGTGCTGGTTTCGCTCCTCTAAAGGAGAACTGCCCAAAACACTTAGGGACCAACTGTTTTGAAGAGAGCCATGCTGTGGGAGCAGTTAAAGAATCATGTTAAACAAATACTCCATTCAGCTTGCAGCTTAAGCAGGGAGTGAAACACAAAATATATTTCAACACACAGAAAAGCTGGTAGAGACCTTCATATATTTGTCTCCCGTGGCTTCTCTTTGGGTCAGAAATGACCACAGTGCCAAATGCACAGCACATCAGTGATTACCCAGTCCTATTTATAATTCCTCTATGCCAAACAACTGTGACAGAAGGCTCACCATAAACTCCCCCATTTTCCGTTTATAAATAATACACGGTTTGCTGAAAGGATTCCACAAATAGTAGCACTGCACATCTGCAGTAACACAGGAAACTCAGCAAATGTGCATTATTGGCAGGTTTTTAAAATACCTATAGGCAAGTTTGTGGTTTGTCTATGGCTGCATTCAGCACAGCTCGCATGATCCAATCTGTGCGTATTTACTGGGTGTAATGTTACTATATTTACATTACTAGTGTATCCAAATATATTTTTGGGAGGGTAAAATCTGAGGGAGTGGTGACTGAGTCAGGATCCCACATATTAGATTTCCATTTGGAATAGGTTTCCCAAGGCATCTAATTTCACTTGCAGCATTGTATGTCTGGGACTTCTCAACATCTAATTGATGGAAAATATGATGTCTGTGTTTTTATCCAATTCCTAAAAGGCATTCCCTTTATATGGCTCTAAGTGCTTTAGGCGGGTATGCCAGCAGACTTTTGGTATTGCCATACCAAAGAAAGCATGCTGGATTTTCCATAATGGGCATAAATTCCTGCAGCTGCTGGGTCTTGGCTTTTTTAACTATTGCCAGCATGTCCAGCAATATACCCTTAAGAGTCCCAAAGTATGTGGAACATCAAATATGTGAAATTAATTTCCTAAAGATCTCTATGGATCAAAAGAAATTCTTGAGTTAAGGCTGAGTCCTGCAGGAATGATGGAAAAGAAAAACAAAATATCAGGAAATCTCTTGCCAACTTTGACACGATAAGAAGGAATGAGAAATATCTACACAGAAGCCTCATTTGTTAGCCCTGAGTCCCTGTGTTGGGCAGGTTAGGTCAGAAAGAAGCATTTTGCTAGGGGAAGAAGAGGTATTTTTAATTTAAGTTTACAAGGATCACAGTTGCTCCCGATTTATCTCCATCCAAATCACACTTTACAGCAGGAGTTACTTTGTCTCTGAACCATCGGACTGGAATCTCATTCTGCAGGAGCACAATCAGAAGCCCAGGGATGGGCACCTGCTTCATTATCAGCTTCCTTCCAACTCAGACCAGCAGAATGGACCCAAGGGAGATAAATTATTATGCAGAACTAGAATATAGCTGGCATTCCTCCACTCTCTGAAATGAATCACTTTGTCTGGACCTGGATCACAAAGAGGATCACTGAGAAAAAACTGCAGATGAATTTAAAGGGAATGGAAAACCAATGTCAATAAAAGATACGACCAGAAAAAAAAATGGATAGATCCACAGCACCAGTTTCAATTACCAAATCATCTCTTTGGGGTTTACTTTGCTCCAGCCCACTGGCAGGGCCAGCACACCGTTCAGAGGGAGCTGTGACATTTAGATCCTCAGCAGGCTGTTCAGCAGCTCTGTGATCCATCCAGCCCTGCTGCTCTGATCAAGGCCCACCCACGCTACAGCAGATGAAAGAACACTCCAGCCAAGGTGTTCCAGTTGCTGTTCAACTCCTGAGTGGTAACAAACAGCTTACTCATCAATTACAGACCCAAAACCCAACAAACTTTTTGCATAAGTGGGAAATAAATTACATATGTGATTTCTGAAAGCAAAGTTAGCAGTTCTGGCTTTGTATTCACTTTACTTCAGGAATGTGCAACTCAAAAGCTGAGACTGTCAGAAGCTTGTGCCTAACGTTAAAATAAATATGGTTTATAGACGTTTGTAACTCAGCAATTCAGACATGTTTATGTGTAAGCTAAGGACAGTACTGATCACGTTAAGACAAAGATACAAGATCCTGCCATCACTACAAATAGCTCCTGTTAACTGAGTGTATAACGGCAGGACAGATTTTCCCTATTTTCAGTATCTATGGCATTGAAAGCTCTGAGAATTACTGCTCAGGGAAAATCAGGATTTAGTGACAAACCACGAGTCCAAGAACCTGTATTCCAGGAAGAAAGAACTATATGAAACTGCCATCTCCTACTTGCTGTACAATATAGACAAAATTCAATTAAACCCATGTAAACAAAGTTTCAGACACAAGAGCAAAACCAATGATGCTTTTGCACAAAAAGAGCAGCTCCTTTGGGAAAAGATAAAATCAATATACTTAACCTTTACATTCCAGAGGACTGCCAAATCATCTCTCTTTGGCAAGGATTCTCATGTAAACAATCACCAATTAAATTAAAGATCTGGGAGAAAAATCTAGTTACATTCCTTCTGGGAATGACTTTTGTGGACATAAATCAAACACTAGTGAAGGATAAGAACACAGTAACAATTCCTATAAATCCAAGGCTTATAACCTCCAACCAGCTAAGTCCATGCAGACCCTAAAAGCCAATATCACGTAGGAATATTCAAGCAAGCTCCAAACATGCTCATACATGGAATACAAATAGCACCTCTAGCTCACTCATCAGCAAGGTTTCAGCTGGAACATGAAGAAAACAGTCAAAGATGCTACAGCACACTGAGTTGGAGATGCCTGGATAATGCACTCCACAGGAGACCAGGAGGCCTTTCATAGCTGATCGTCACTGCGGACTGCACTTGGATTGTCACCAGTTCTCTGCCCTGCAGCACTGAAACTGGCAATGCTGACTGCCGGTGGAGATTTGCTGGAGTTGAAACAAAGGTTCTAAAGTTTGTCTTAAAATCTATCAGGAGAGGGCATGAGAAGGAGGAGCAGCTAGAGTTCAAAAGCAGGAGAGAAAGTTTTCCCCATTCAGGGAGTTCTTGAGTAACAGCTCCTGATTTGGCTCCCTGTCTTCATGGCACAAGGTCTGAGAGACCATAAGTCAGGAAGGATGCATGCTTTTCTAAGATCCTTAGAGACAAAAGGTTAACTCCTATCCTAAAGGATGCTACGGAAAAAAAAAAAAAGAAGGCTTCTAGTTCTGGATGAACAGGGCCATGAGCACTGTAGAGATGCAGCCTCTGACAGGGTCACTCTTTTGAGGGTTTGGGTGTGACACCATTTCTCCACATTTCCCTGGACTATTACAGTAGAGATAACACTTGCATTCAGTTTTTCCCCTTCAAGCATGTTCTGAATGGAACATACAGAGTGTTTCCTCATCAGCCCATCACACATGTGGCGAGCTCTTGGCACACAAAACCAGCCTGTTTGCTCAAGAAAAATATACACACACCTATGCAAATACAGCCCATGGCAGGTTTCTTCAATTATCATGTCTCCGTCTCTCACTGCAAACCCTCAAGAAATCCCAATTTATTCTGGCGCTGCTGCTTTGATACCTCCATTTTGCAGCTAGTGGACATGAGACAACTGGAATTAGATATGCCCTTGCCCAAGTCAGAAGAAAGTTTATGGCCAACTATGTTCTCATGAGCTTTCTGGCAGAGATTCTGGAATTATTGCTGGCCTGTACGTGCCTGTATTAGCAAATGGTGTGCATAATGTTCCTACCACATATCTAGCTGGAAGCTGTTCTGGCTATGGTTTCTGCCATTTTGAGTATTAAACATGCCTTTGACAGGTTTAGGTGAAATTTTAAAAACAGTCTCAGGAAGACACACTCAGACAAATTCTACCTCAACTAATTTTGGGTCCAGTTCAAACAGGACATTATAAAAAGTCAAGTTGAGTTGGGAATATCAGAAGCCACATTACTAAACTAAATTTTGCAATTTCTAAGCAGTAATACTTTGGTTAACAAGTCAGAGACCTTCAGACCCCATTTTCTTTCTGTGCGTGTCAGTCAGGTCAACAACACACAGAGCAGAAAGAATTGCCGGTATTGCCTGGCTCTCTGTCCATCTTCAATGTTCCTGTCACCGAGTCGTTTACCTCTGCTGCTGACTTCACAGAACACCAGCCTCACCATGAGCTAGCGCTGCCTTAAAAACACAGATGCACTGTGGCTCCAGCTGCAGAGGAGAGGCTGTGGAGAGGCTGCCAGGCACAGGAAATACTCACCTGTATTATCCATGGATCCTCTTCAGCTGGACAGCGGCGTTACCTTTCTGTGTGTGTATGGGCCATTCAGCTCCACTGGGAGAGATTCATATTCCTGAGGTACACAGTAAAGCCTGGCTGCAAAGTGCAGCTGTGCAGTACAGACGGCAACACCTGCAGTGGTAGGGCCAGGACAGTTGCTTTTCCTTTCAGCACTAACATCACAAACTGATGTATCAAGAATCAATCCTGTCTTCTCCCCCAAAGGCTGGATTTGGTACAGTTTTGTTAGGGAAGAAAGGGACAAGTCTTGCAGAGAGATAATAAAACCAGGCACTGCAAAGCAGTGATTATTCTGCCTGCAGAATCAGCCTCTTTTGGGAAGGTGCAGAATAGCACATAAGAAAATAAATATATTTAGGATGGGTCTGAGAGAGAGAGACAGGATCCTCTTCTGCCTGAATCTCTGCTGAGGAAACCTCTCTTTCCTTTGTAACCACTTTCCTCTTGTCACTTAACAAGCAGAAGGACTGACTGAGGAAGAGCAGTAACAATGCAGGAGCTATCTGAGGAGGAGGCAAGGGTGGTATTTAGACAAACCACAAGTTCTCGTGTTCATTATCTTCTCACCAAATGAAGTCTTCTTACCCACCTGTGCATTGTTCTCATCCAGTTGCCCTACTTCTGTTTATTATGTAGCATTCATTAACTGGTCCAAGGGATAGCAATTGAGAGTGAGTAATTATCTCCCTAGCACAAAGAATAAGGGTCAGATTCTTAAAGGTGACTGCTGGAGGTTTAAAAAAAAATAGAAGTGTAAAAACAATCAGGCCTATTTTGTCACTCGGTGGTGCATAAAGAAAGCCTGGATTTAAAGAAAGAGATATATTTTATTTTTAGTCTAAAATTTTTGTATTACCAAAGCAGATTTTGATGGGATTCTCATAGATTTCAGAGGCTCTATACTGTCAGTTCTCCTTTCCATCTAGATATGTGCAACCACTGTGTGTTCTTTATTCAGGCCAATTCAGGTATCAGTGGTAAATCAGTTTTCACATCTGTCTCACTAAAACTCCAGCACATGCTCTCACACATCCAGGTATTGTGACTGAAAGCAGCATCACAGCTGTGGTAGCACAGAGTCTGACTGAAGGGCAGAGCTAAGGCCACTCAAGGATTATTCCTCCGGTTGCAGGAACACACCAAGCTTGTGCTGTTGAGATGTGGCTGCTGTTGTTACCTACGGTAGTTGTTCCTTATTGCAATACAAACTTTCCTAGGTGGAAATACTGTCATTGTTATCCTTTATTTTAGTATTCCTCGAGTAGCCTCCTCACTAGCAATCACAGAATGCCACCAGGTGCAGTGGTGAATCACAGTGGCCTGCTGTAGCCTGCCAGGGGCTGTCTTAATCCAGAAAGTCTTGAACAACATCACAAAGGTCTCCTTTGCAGCAGTGAATGTTTCAGATACTTGATTTTTTCCTTCATCACAAACCATGGTCTCACCTTCTCTCAAGACTCCTTCCTAAATACCAAAGAGCGCTTCTTTTGGCACAGGCAGGGCCTGGCCTTCTGCATGGAAAATATTTTTCTTAATAATAAATATTACTGTGTTCTTCTACATAAACAATAACGTAGAACATTTTCTATTGAGCAAGGAAGGGGAGAGAGGCTTTCCAAAGTAATTTTTTATGTTTCATGAAGCAGCTTTAGTAAGGACAAGCCTGGATTTCGTGACAGGAGGATGGACAGAGGGGAAAGGATCACATTTATGAAGTATCTGATTAAGTTCTATAGTAAGGAAGAGAGAAACAAATTTGCAAAGCGTGAGCAATACAGTAGGAAAACATTTTCTGACTGGAAATTTTTAATATTAACACGAAAAGAATGTTAAGCAGCAGCATCAATCAACATTACTTGTTCCCTCCTAAAGCAGCCTGCCTTAAAGCTCTATCTAAAAGCAGTACATTTCTTACAGCCTGGATATCTACACAACAAAAAGTTGCTAATAGAAAGCAAAGCAGTTAAACTGAAGTGTCAGCAGGGGCTACTTCGTCCCACAGAAATTTCAATTAGCTGACAGCGCCAAAAGTTTCCCTATTTGCAGATGTTGCCAGCAGCTAAAAAGAAAAATAAGGAGCATACTGGGGAAACAAGTAGGACCCAGCGGGTCTGTGAAACAATTGGGAAGTTGTCTCTGAAGGGAGGGATACTCGGCATAAAGGACTCTGACAGGAGAGGGGAATACATGCCTGAAACTGGGGTTTTTGGGACCACTAAGCAGCACTGGACCAGCAGTCTCAGGAAAGGCAAAGTGCTTCCAGCAGCAGCTGAGAGGGCTCTCTTGGCCTGCTGCTTGCCTGTGTGGGAGGAAAAGCTCCCGTGCCCTTCGGACAGACACGTTTGAGCAGCAGCCACGGGTTTGCTCCGAGGCCAGGGATCAGTGCTCGCCCTCAGAGCAGCAGCACAGCAGGAACACAGCCCTCCACTCCTGCTGGGAGCACAGCTCCCGAGGCAGCTGAAAAGCCTGCCCTGAAACTGCAACAGAAAAACCCGAAGCAGTCACAACTGCTGACCAGGGCTAATCGGGCTGATTTTGCCGAAAGGGCGCTGGGGCACATTGACACACCACCACAGCTGGGAGCTGGGAAAGGATTTGCATCCCTTCAGTTCCTGTGTCTTGGTTCTTCTAGGGATGAGAGTGCTTCCATACCTTGTTCAGACTCTGAGGCACCAAAAACTGTGCAGCGCTTGGCTCTGACAGTAATGAGGGTAACCCTTGATATGATTACACAGATGGACAGCTTCTGCTCAAAATTTGCCATTTGTCATTTTTCACATAACTTGTGCAACCAACACACTCCCAAGAACAGTCTGATCCTTACTGGCAGATATGACCCCCTTGAGACACTGACTCCTGAACTTTTTTTTTTTCCTTCATACTTGGAAAAGCTCATCATCAGTTACCTTAGTTTAGCTACAAATAAGAACAGCCAAGCTTATGCCAAGTTACTACAAAATAATATCTATTTATTCTTAATTTGACTACTTTTTTTTTCTCTGGTAGTCACTTTTGAGTCCTATAAATTAATCCTTGGACCTGTTAATGTGAAGTATGAGTTAGAAAGTAAATTTAAACACTAACTGGATCCTACATGAACCTCTTCACAAGAAGTACTCAATTAAGCTATAGCTCCTGTATTGGAAGCCCACCAAATCAGTCCTGAAATGGGCCAAACACCATGTGCTGATGAGGAATGAATTTAAATATTAATGAAAATTTCAGAGCATGGTGTAAAGTCCTGGCAACAACTTTCAATTATTAGTGCCCCAGAGATCCACTCTATGTCTGGAGTATTTTTCCGTTTGCCTATAATCGCAGTTTTGTTTTGGTTTTTTGAAAAGATTTAATTTGAAAAGTGCAATCTTGGAATCAGCAATCATCCAGTGAAGAGCTGAAAAGCACATAAGACAGTCCCAGGCTCTCACTCTTCTGTAATACCTCTGCTTTTCACCCCTATACTGGGAGTGGAGCACTTTTCTAGAAATCCTTTAGCTGATGGATGAAAAACACTTCCGTGTGTGTGCCAGTACAGATAAGTAATTATGAGAAGCAGACACAGTAATCCTCCTCCTCAGAGCAAAACCAGGTTTTATGTAGCATGGGTTTCATCACAGTGTTTTTCAGGGGAAAAAATTTCCTGTCTAGGCTCACTGTGGAAATGACACTTGTTTCCAAGCAGAACTACAGATTTGCACTGTCATCCAGAAAGACTTCCAGAGACCTGAGCTGACAAATCCAAGCTCAGAGGAGTGGTTCATAATACTTATTAGTAAGCAAACCAGACCGTGTTTAGGAAGCGAAGCTGAGATTCCTTTCTCCAGGAATAACTACATTTGCAGCAGGTAATTGTTAATGTCATTCCAGTGCTTTTGGAATCACTAATACTCTCCAGCCAAAAACACCCCATTGCCCCAGCGTTACTCAGCCTGCTGCCTTGCGACCAGGGCAAGCTATGGAACTGGGGCCTAGGAAAACATTGCAGAAATGAGTACTAACAGTAAAAGTAACATAAATACACCCTGCACAGGAACTTGGCTGTGCGTCAATACCAAAGCACAGATGGAAACTGATTTGCAATCACTGGCAGAGGCCTACAAAGGAATTTTTTTGTGGCTGACATTTTTAATTAAAACCTTTGTAATTATAACAATAAGATTTTGCAATGTGCCTGTTTACCTAAATGCTTTAAACTTGATTTACCACCTCCCCTTTCAACTGCCAAATTATACTGAAATACAAATGAATCAGGATTTTTTTTTCCTCTGAGGATTACATGGTAACTGGCTAAGAGCAATTCACAAACACTGCGCTAAGGAGTTAAAATGCTCAAGAATATACTGGTTCAAATTCTCTAAGATGAAAAATGTTACTACTTCTGGTGTACTTGAGTCAGGCAGGATGGGCTGGCTATACAGGGGACAATAGGAGTATTCCCTGGCTTACAGCCAGCTCATAATTCATAGAGTAGCATTATCAGCCAAAGTTAATTTTTTTTTTTGATTAATCATCTGCCAGAGCTTGAGAGTTTGTGGCTAATTGTTCCAGTCTTGACTGCAGAATGAATTAGAGAACAATGTGCAGTCCTAAGCCAGGGAGGAAAACCATAAAGCAAACCCCTGAGCACACAATGAATAGTTCAGCTGAGTTGGGTACTTTGCTTCTCTGCTCATAAAGCTGTGGTGAAAATCCACTGCTCCAAGGAACAGCACGCACAAGTGATAGATGTTAAATCCTACAGCATGTGCTCACAGGTGACTGCACTCCTGTTGGACTGCTTGGTTTATGGAATAATAAGTTTAAGCAAGGAAGAAAAGAGAGCAGGTTTACATTAAAAGGTTAACTCAGATTTAAGTAGTAACTGACTGAAGCAGCAGGTGTCCAAGGAATGATGAATGGGCAGCAACATAAAACAGACACCTTTCATTATAGGTGGATGAAAAATACTGTTTAAAAGCATATTACAGAGCAGTTCTTGTGGCTATCTCTCTGTGCTGGCAACGTAAATTAAAGGTCTCTCAGTACTGGCTTGTGTAAGTGCAGAACTGAAAAACAAAATTCTCAGTTGCGCCAACCACCATTGTTAGTGCCTTCCCAGCCAAATCATCACATTTCCAGTGTAGGGGTTTTTTAAAACTTTTAAATTCTTTAAAATGTATTATTTTCAAACGAAAAAGAAATGTAACACTAAAAATGAAAATAATAAAGAAAGAAAAATACAAACACATGAGCCATAATACAGTCATTGTCCATGACTCCTCTCATTCACATCCATAACAGTATGTCTGCAAAAGCGCATGGAAAAAGAAGATGAAAGCTAGATAAATATAATATATTGAAATTCTGAGGGGTAAAAAAAAAAAAAAAAGATGCATTCTCTGCTTGGGCATCCTGTTTCTGTTGAAAATGAAGACTTGAGGGAAAAGCACACACTTTACACTGCCATCAGACAGAACTAATGATGACCAAAAGGACAGTAGTGTTTAGACTAAACTTTCAAAAGGAGCCCCAAAGGTATGATGACCTAAACATAAATAAATACTCCTTAATACTATTAGATGCTTTGAGGGTGAAGAAACAAAGCTGACTGACATTAGAGAACGAACCAGCGCTGACGCAGAACAGAAACTGACTCAGAGGAAAACACATCCTCCTAGAATGTGAGGAGGTTTTGGAGCCCCATTCCTATGTAACACTAAAAAAAGGAAGGGTAGGAACACCTGTGTTTAGCTCACCATAAACACGCAAATGGATGGGGGCACTAGAGATTGCTGAGCAGTTCGAAGGACCAAAAAGTCAATGTGAGGAACTACTGACACAGGCAGAGCCTGGCAGCAAATGACAATCCATATATTCAAACATGAAAGAAAATGTGAACTTGTAGGAGCTAATTATTGCAGTCTTTTTTACAAGTTACTCAGCCAAGCAACACATTGTCAGCACTGTACAAATCACACCAAGTTAGTATTTACCAGGGCTAATTTCGAGTGAGTAAGCCAAGGCAGTGAAAGCTTTACTGCAGTACATAAAACTGCCAAAAAAATGTCTGAATCAGAGGCTGTGTGTACACAGATAATGACAAGAAAAAGGTCGCACATGTACACCTGCAAAAGAATTGGGTTCTGTGTGGAAAGCCTTTCTTTATGGAGCACCGCCTTGTTTTCTTCTTTTCTCAGTATATCTCCTCTGCTTTGAGCACTGGAAGCAATAAATTCCAAAACGAGCAATGTAGCTTTTGGGCCTGAATCCTTACACGGACAACAGAGAAGAGCATTAAAAGTTGCATTTCACTGATCATTTTTGTGAAGCACTGGGGACACAACACCCTTTCTCCCTAGAGGATGTTTTCTCTGTATGTGGTTATTTATACAGTAATAACAACTACTACTGTTACTATTATATTGAACAACAACAACCTTAGATCCATTCCCTTTCATCTGCATGACCTGGCAAAGCAGACGTGGCTTTAGTGTTCCAGAGCCTTTACACTCAGCCTACCCAAGTTCAGATACAAGTAAGTTGTAAACACGTACAGAGAAGTGTGCACAGAGCGTCTCAACATTAACAAAAACAGATATTGACACATCTCCAGTAAATCTCCCTCTGGCTCATGGGTAAGGCTAAGAATTTATAATTTCCTCTAGCGACACTGTTAATGTAAGAGATAACACAGAAAGAAAAACTATTCTGGGGAAAAATCAGAAAATTCTTCTGTACCATATGGAGAAAAAAACCACAGTACAAATACAGCCTAGGCAGTACAAAGTTTATGACATTATGGCTCAGCACCATTTCAAGTTTCATCCTTCCTTTAAAATTAAATGACAGCTTCATACCAACACACCTGATATATTCTGATATATGGTACAAGACCTATGACACTTACACACATAGGCCAACATTAAAAA
The DNA here is from genome assembly GCA_013397935.1 of Dasyornis broadbenti. Lineage (NCBI taxonomy): Eukaryota > Metazoa > Chordata > Aves > Passeriformes > Dasyornithidae > Dasyornis > Dasyornis broadbenti. The sequence goes on along the minus strand of VZRN01002709.1, from coordinate 75,076 downwards.
AAAAAAAAAAAACAAAAAAACTGGCAATTACAGCAGAATTATAGCCAGGCTCACGAATCCACTGTGTCCATCAGCAAAGTGAAATGAAAAATGGCTGTTATGCAAATCTCTACAAACATTCACCGCCTCTTTCAGATAATCAAACACCCATTTCAGTCACCAAAATTACGAAGTGATAAATTCCCTCTCTGCTTTGCGTTTGTGTGTAACAATAAATAAGCAGCCCGTGGCCCGGGGGCCAGGATTTCACGAGTCATTGAGCCTGTCAGCAGGTGTGTGTCTGTCATTAGCCCCAGCCGGAGCCGCTGCGAGACACACGCAGGGACAGCTCTGAGCACGTCACACGGGAGCGATGCTCATGGCACAGGCACCTTCTGCAGTTTGAGCTGTGAAGGGAAGAACCATCACCTCACAGATCTCACCCAGAGCTCAGGCACGAAGGGCTGACCAAGAACGGGGCTTTCCCACAGCTCCTGGTGAGACCCCACACGGGCGCAAGGGTGGACAAATAACCCCCTAGAGAGTTTGAAAGATGAGCAGCTGTTAGACAAACTCTGAGTAAGGATCTTGGAGCATCTTTACTACTTTAAAGTCAATTTCCAGCAGTGAGAAATTGTCTTTGGTTTTGGTGCACAGAAGAGACAACCACGGAACAGTTAAAAGAATATTGAAAGATGTTTCCTGCATGATGTGAAAAACTGGATTTAAATCCCATCCATTAGAGTGCAAAACAAACCATTTAGCTAATTCCACTGTGAAATTTAAAATTCATGGTAAAGAAATACATTAAAGGCTTTTTCACAATCACGAGAAGATGAAATATAGTTGAAACATGCATGTAAAATATGTGTACATTTTCCCTATAGAGATAATAAATAAGCTAAATAGCTATTTTCTTCCTAATTATTTGCATAATTTGATAGGATAATATATGCAACTAAACTCATAAATTAATCCTGAAGATTTTTGCATGTGAGCTATTTCTGAGTAGAGTCATATTGAATTCAGCCACAAAATCAACATCAGTTTATTCTATAAAATACAGCACAGCATGATAAATGCAAAATTATTTTTACTGCCTGCTAATCCACATTTGCTGGAAATGTCAGGCTTAGTAGGGCGATAGTGCTGTGGGTATTGTTTGAAGTGTAAGAATGATGGGTCTGGAGAGCTAAAAGGGATTTTCTCGTACAAGTATTTCCTATCTTAGTGCAGATAAAATTCTCTTTGCTATGACCTGTGCATTTTGTTTCAGACACATCAAATACTTCCTTCATCTTTTGTTTAACAGTCTGATGCTCACCTCACCTGCCAGCAGAGCAGTGACAGACTGGGATGTGAGTTCAGTGTCCATAAATCAGGGATCACTTCCTGATCAACCACAGCTCATCCAACACACCCTTCCCCACTGCCACGGGACCGGGCCATAAACTCACCCAGTAGGCTCCTCTCTCTTCCAGGAGCCATTCAGTATTCAAAGGAATTTTTCAGCCTGTTACAGTGCGATCCTCAGTTATAATTCCAAAATGTGTAACAGTGCCCAAGGATCCTTGGGCACACAGCCCTTAGGATCCACCAGCTCCAGAGGCACAGGGTGTGTACAGCCATGCGTGCAGTTCCTCCCAGCTTCCCTGCTTTTTAAAGCAATTTCTGCAATGCATGAGCTGAGTGATAAAGTTAAATGTGCAAAGACACTTCAAGCTCCACCAGCAACCCCGATATTTATAGTCAACCCTTAATAAGCACAAATGACTCTGACTTCAACATTGACGCCACCTCTTTATCAGCTTAAATATTTGAGGATACTCAGACTGGAGAGTTTCTATTAACTTAATACAAACCTCAAACAAACGTGCCTGAATTATCACCACCTGCTCATTGACAAGAGCCTAATTCCTCCTCCCCCATGTGTGAGACTTCAGGCCTTTTAATGTCTGAACATTGACAATGTGACAGTTTTAAACTTACATCATAGAACACTGACACAGTCAATGTGCCAATTTCAAGAAGACTGCCAGGAAAACATAAACTGTTTGACATTTAATAAGCTTGTGTTTTCATAGAAATACAATGTGTTCTAGATGGTTTGTTTCCGTGAAAACACATGGTTAGAAACGAAATAAAAAAGGTTTTCTCAGCACTAAGGACTAAAAATAAAATTTAAAAAAAATTCATCTGACAAAAATGCACTAAAAATCAAGTAGCTTAGGATTCAGAGTTATATTAAACAACCAATGAAGTGTTAAATAGAACAGCTCATGGAATTATTCTTACTTCTTTTAAAATGAGAAATAAAGATTTTTTTTGAAATTCATTTTAAAGCACCAGGAGTGCTGCATTTGATAACACAAAGTAAAGAGAACTAACATACAGAGAGGGCAGTTTGGGAGAACTCTATTACCCCAACTTTACTGGCAAATAGTCTGATAAGATCCTAGTTTCTTCCCTTATCAAAGTTAATACTCGTATAACAGAGTGAAAAACAACTAAATATAGTATGCTGAACCACTGTGGGAATAAAGGAGAAGCTACAGCACTTGGCAATGAACAAAGTGGCTCTGAAGTGCCTCTTCTGGCTCTAAAACCAAGGGCAGCTTTTCTACTGACTCCAAAAGATACACAACTTTCCCATTTTTTTAAATGCCATTGCACCTCTCTTTGATCATGTTTTTGATGGGAAAAGTCTTGTGAAGAGAATGAAGAGTGCAACAATTAAAGAAGTGAAGGTTTCTTGTAAAAAGAAAAAGGTTGTTTTTATGCATATAATATGTTCAGAACATGGACAGTGTCAGATTTCAATGAGAAGATGCTGATGCATGCAGATCCCTAGAATATCCTAGAAAGGCTCTTTTAGAAGAGGCTAAGAATTTATGCTCTAATTTTATAATCCAGGCATGCTTACCTTGATGCACGGAAGTAGAAGTGTGATTTGTTACAATCTCACTGGAAGCAAATAGAAGTTCTAGAGATTTAATGGATCAAATATGAAGTCTGCCATCACTCAACTCCTGTGGTCTTTCCCTTGGTCAGTTTGACTCCCTACTTCAGCTGAAGCTTCTGTTTCTCCTCCTACCTCCTGAACAGACCTTTTGGTTGCCAAAACGAGTCTGCTTTGGAGAGCAGCATCATGGAGGCTCCTATGCCAGCGCCATGGAGTTATTTGGAATATGCAAGCCAAGTCTGACACACCAGAACAATTAAGATTTACTGGACAACCTATATCCACAACAGATGCACAGAGAGTCTTTTCTGCTTATGCAGAACATACAGTAAAAGATCCATCACCCTGAAATGCTCAGCTTTGTGATTTCAGGATCTTTAGACAAGGAAATAAATGTAAACCTCCCCAGCTTGCACTTATCAGAACACAACACCTCTTACTAGGCTGGACCCCATGTCCAACTGCTGATTTAATCTGGAGTGAGGAAAGCTGTTTATTTATAAAGCAGGTGATGGGTTCCTACCTGCAGTGCTGGCATACAACCTCCCCTCCAATACCAGTGGATGAACAAACAGCAAAGGGAATTTCTTTTGTAAACTGGGACTGCCAGGTATTAGTTTTACAAAGAACAATAATCATTTCCCAAATTACTTGTTCTCAAGTTAAGGTTCTGTCTCTCTCTTCTAAGGTTCCCTGTTAGAACAGGGATTTTTTGGTGTCAACATTGCTTGCTTGTCAAAGACAAAATGTTCCAGAGAAATTTACATTGCTGCTTCTAAAGACAGGATTTCATGCTAAAATGTACTCTCAAAACAGCTGACAGTGAGGTGGTGAAGTCCTGTTGACAGGACGTGGAAATTTAAGGTTAAAGTACCTGAACTGCCTCATTTCTAGGCCAGCTCTTAAAGTCATGCCACCACCATCCCACGTGAAGGACGACTCACCCTGCTCTGAGTTAACAAGGGGTTTTCTTACCTTCCTTCTCAAGACTGCAGGAAAAAATTGAGACTATTTCAGTGAAATATTTTTTGAAATATCTAAAGCTTTGCTTAACAGGAAAATTACTTCCAGCCAGCCATTAGTACCCTTATGTCCTCAAACAGCATCTAAAATCTACTTTTTGAATGACTCCTTTTCCACTTTTACTTCAAGGACCATAACTCTGGACTAATCCACCAATATAGGCAGGGAAAAGGAAAAAAGGGTCAGAGCGAAAGAAATGTGAATACTTTAAACAGGAAACTTGTTTTATCTGTAGAAGTTGCCTTTACAGCCAGCAAGTATCACACCTCCATATCAGTTAGGTAACAGTAACAGAGATAACGAAACAGTTCTTCAGACAAACATTGGTGGGAAGGATGGTTATCAACTGATGACTTTATCAAAGAGGAAATCACTAAATGCCTTTGGTCATGTAGTGGCTTTCTGAAACCAGAGGTTTCCCTACCCCTGTTGCACAGAGATTAAATAAAGGCTTGTTTGAATTTTCAGAAAACTGCAAGAACACCACCACTCTTGTGAACTGGCTTTTGAAGTTGGTGGTAAACACCTCAGAAAAAAA